>CM075021.1:10218341-10253532 GCA_037576675.1 Pangasius sanitwongsei
TTTATTTCAAATCCATTGTGGTGGTGTATAAAGGCAAAATCACAAAAACTCTGTCACTGTCCAAATACTTCCGGACCGAACTGTGTGTGTGTGTGTGTGTGTGTGTGTGTGTGTGTGTGTGTGTGTGTATATATATATATATATATATAAAAAACGTTGTCACAGACAGTAACTCCAGGCTATCAGTTCTAATCAAAGTTTCCAGATATTATTAACATGTCAGATGTGGGTGAGGCTAATCAAATTAATTAGTCCTCTTAATAGACAAGCTTCAGTCCGATTGACAGCAGATGTCAGGAAGGGGCAAAGTGGAGGAAGGGGGGAAGGGAGCAGCTGTAGCAATGCTCTTCAATGTCTCTCATTACTGTTTTGCTCCACTGCAGCTAAAGGACGAGGAGGGGAGCTCCGACCACAGTCCATGTTTATTCCCGGGCAGTTTTCAACACTGGAACGCTCTGGCAGTGTGAGCTCTACGCTGAGGTGCTCCGAGACAAGGGATTCCGGCTGCCAGACCGAGGAGGTAAAAATTGTTCCACCATCTGTGAGGAGAATCCGAGCTCAGAGAGGCCAAGGAATTGCTGCTCAGATGGCTGGCATGTCAACATCAGCCACCAATATATCCACAGTTCCAAACGACCATTCCCCTGGATCTTCTGTGAATGTCATGGCTCCTCGATTTAATGGTGATCCACAGCGCTTCCACAGCTTGCCACGGGGTGCCCGAGTTTCTTTGAATGCAGAGCTCCTGAACAGCAGTACTTCATGTAGGCCAGAGGATAGTGCTGTACCAGTACCGCGGCAGATTGGAAAGCTCCAAGTTGATGAGACTGCAGTTCACATGAGGAATGCCCCTAGGATTAGCAATTCAGCCCGCCCAAAATCCCAGGATGTGAGGGGATCACATGGGGACTGGGGGACTGCCTGTGTGGTTTCTCCTCATGCAGCATACTCAACATCTCTCATCCCCAATGCAACATTGTCATGTTCAGCTGAGGTAATTGCCCTTCACTCTACATCTAGCCCAGGGCAGCAACTGCATGCAAGGCCTCTCAGGATATCCTCAAGTGTCAATGGAGAAAGCTCCACCAGTGTGGCCACCAGTGCTGAGACAGGAGACACAGACATGCAGGAAGCTGGTCAGTCAGATAGCAGCTTAAATAGCCACAGTACAATAGCTGCAGGAATCGCATCATCAGATGAGCAGTGGATTTATGACACCCCTGAGAATGTGTTGCCCAGAAGACCACTCACTTCCAGCTGCTCCACTCCTATCAATCATCTCTACAACAGCTTGGAGCGCTCCTCTAAAGGTACAGACTCTAGCTCACTCTACTCCATGGACAATGATGGTTACTACACCTCCATGCATTTGGACTCAGGTCTGAGGCCAAAAGGAAATAGCATTGCAGGCAGGGCATTACGGCATAGTATGTATGAGTGCATAGGCCAGCCAGGAGACCGTAGCAGCATTTACAGTAATCAGTCACTGTCCCGATCTATTTCCCTCCGTAAGTGTAAGAAGCCACCCCTCCCTCCAGCACGTACAGACTCACTACAGCGTAAGCCTAAGAATAACAAGGGTGTTAATGCTAGCAATGGGTCAATTCTTAACGAGTCATTGATTGCTACACTTCAGCAGTCACTGCAGAATGGGTTGAAAGGGAAAGGGTCTTTGACCTCACCATCTCAAAGCCCCTGCAGTGACTATGAAGACCCTTGGATGTTGCGGCCTAGGAGCCAGAGTAGCTTAAGTGCAGGCAGTAGCAGTGTGTCAGCTGCAGGGATGGCTAATGTTTATTCCATCTGTCATGTCACACCGTCACACAGTGACACCAGCAGCCTGCGTTCTGACTACGCAGAGTCTTGGGGCTATTACATGGATTACCCTCGTCTGCATAGTGATCAGGCACAGTCACCAGCACATACCAACACAGTGTCTAATGGAGGACAGCCAGGTATAATGACGAATGGACAACATATCCACACTGATATTCAGACAACCCTTCCTCCTGCTGAGGGGAATATGTCAGCAAAGCCTCAGGTAAACACATCCTCACCAGACAGGGTGCATCGGTTAACCTCCCCTTCAAGTGGATATTCAAGTCAGTCCAACACCCCAACAGCTGGTACTCCTGTTCCCTCTTTCATGAGGTCCATGTCACCTTCTGGCTGTAAGCCCAAGCCACGTGTGCCTGAAAGGAAGTCATCTTTGCTCTCCTCTGTGTCCATCTCCTCTTCTTCAACATCTTTATCCTCTAACACTTCAGATTCTGTTAGGAACAACATCCCCCCTCTACCTCCACCACTGCCTCATTCATCAGTGTCCCTTTCACCACTCACCCCTGAATCTTTCCCTCCACCTCTTCCTCCCTGCAGTCCCGTGCGCACTCCAAGTCAAACTTTTCCACCTGCTCCTCCTTTACCTAGCACCCCACAGCATGAAGAATCCCTGAGCCCCCTCTCCATAAATTCCTCTCCAGAGTTTCCCCCTCCTCCTCCTCCAGAGGTGTTGAATGACCACAGCATGCTACATAATGGATCCTTTAGCCCTACTCTTCATCCACCCCTGCCTCCACCACCTCCCCTGTTTCCTCCCACTGTAACTGCTCATATTCCCCCACAACCCCCATCATTGCCCACCTTGACTCCAATTATACCTTCCTCTGCAAGCCTAAAGGGAATTAAAGATAGACTCAAACCAGTGAACTCAGAGAGAAGGTCAATTTCCATTCACTCTGAAGAGTTTGGCAAGTCTGTCATGCCACTAATAACCCCATTTGCCCTCCAAAGTGTGCAGCTTCGGTCAGTCAAACAACTAGAGAATAGTGAGGACAGCAGTAAATCTCAAGAGGTGGAAACTGAACAGATTTCAGCTAAGCCTGACACAATAGAGAATTTTAAACAGTTAGAGCACCTGACTGTCTTGCCCCTGGCTTCTTGCTCTACTCCTGAAATAAATGGAACATTAAAATCTCCATCAACAGAGACTATAATCACCAAAGACAAAAATCAAGCAGAGATACCACTTTATGAGACAAAATCAGAAGAAGAACTGCCCTATGAAGCAACTACTTACCCTTCAAGTGACTTCATAAGCCATACCCTAGCTAAAGCTGAGTTGGATGGTTTGGAGAGGGAAGAGAAAACATCACAAAATACCACACCCAAGAAAAAACCTCCTGTTTTCTCCAAGAAGCCCAAATTTCCCCTTGTCTCTGCATTTGAACCTGAGCTTATTGTAGAGGACAAGCAGACACTAACCAATGAGGAGGATTCTTCTTTTCAAGTATTTTCAAATGTTGAAAAAGAGGTGACTATTTGTTTGCCTAACCCAGAAGTTCAGGAATCCCTGTCTGTGGAGGAGGTAGAGAAAAACGATGACAGAAATTCTCCTGAGAGTTCCACATGTGAAAGTAGCACATGTCCAACTGATAGTCAGGTTGAGGAGCCCTCCCAGACTCCCATCATTCAGGAAGCATCTGCATCTGTTGATGATGCAGTGGGAACTTCAGAAGGAGAAGAGGAAGAAAATGGAGAAGACGATGAAGATGCATTAAGTAGCACTGCAGGCTGCTCCAAAGATGATGGTGAGTGAAAATTTTCTAATTTTGCTCTCAGTGGTCATTTGTAATACTGGATGACAGAATCATACATTTTTCAGTACTTCTTTTTGAAATGCTGGAAACACTAGACATTGACAAATGTATTTGTTAACTTTTGATGAAGAGCATGGAAGAAATGGGGATAACTTTGTGAAGTCGGTCTAATGAACACAGGACAAGTGTTTACATTCAGTCAAGCTGTACACAATTATTTGAACAAGGTTAATTGTGTCCTTTGGTGAATAATCAGTTTTAAGGGCTTGTGAGGGAATCATTACTCTAGGTGTATAGAAATGAATACTGCATTGAATTGAATTTCACCTTTCTGGAAGCTGGCAAGGGCAGTGCAGTTGTAAGCATTATGTTTGTCTAATTCTGGCGTACTGAGGAAAAGAATTATGCCCACCTCCTCCTGGCGAATCAGGGCTTGTGGAACACTGCTGCAGCAGGCATTTGAAATAATTCTTTCTGTTCCTCCTGCCTGTACAGCCATTTGTCATACTTCTATCATCCTCATTTACTGTTCCACTGACTCCTGTTTGTCTAGATCCCTGTCTTATTCCTTTTTCCTTTAATTCCCTCATTTCTTTTATTTAGTCCATCCAGTTTGGTTGTATTCTTGTGTTTGTTTATCCTGTTTCACGCTGACTTTTTTCTCTTCCGTATTCTTACTTCCTCCCTTATCCTCACATCTGTTATGCCCTCCCTTCCAGACTGTACTCTATCTCTCTCCCACTCTATCCTGCCCTATACATCTCTTTCTCATCACAGTGAAGATAGGATGGGGCAGTCTTCCCAAGGGCTGGTCGCTTAGAGTGGAGGGGAGGGGTGTAGAGGGAGGGAGGGGGAGGAAAGAGAGTGGATAACGTGAGCTTGCCTACATCATCTCAGGCAAGTGCAGATGAGAGACGAGAGCAGAGAGAGGACAGGATCAGAGCAACTCAACTCTGATGGAGAGGTGGATTCATCTATGAAAATGTAAGAGTTAAAGAGAGTTACTGACTCTTCTTAAAGCGAGCGTTTGCCCTTGAGTATGATGGAGACTGATAAGGTGTCTATTAGAATGCATTGCTTACTCGGGTAGGATAGACCTGTTATTCTTTAGAATGTCCTTTTCTGACATTGAATACCCTTAGCAGCCGTTGTGTGAATTTGTTCTATCTGGGCATGTAGTTTGTATTAGACCCAGTTTGTTCTTTCACTTGTGCCATACATCTCCCACCAGAATGTCTGCTATGTTTTTGTCTGTCACACAATGTACCCACTTCAAGTAGATGCAACATGTTTTTGAGTCGGACAGGCTCTGTTCCATCTCTGGAATATGTGCAGTATATGTGGTTGTGGGTGGTTGTTTTCCTTCTCCATAAGAAACAGTATGTGTCAGCACCTCAGAGCTACAAGCTTTCACTGCTGTCAATATTAATTTGTGATTCATATGTCTTTCAGGTGAAGTGTTCGAGTCCAACACAAACTCCCCACAGACTCCTGGCATTAACGGCGACATCCTTGAAGACATGGTGACTCCCACGCGGCCCCGCACCACAGAGGACCTCTTTGCAGCAATTCACAGGTACACGTCCTCCATGTTTGTTTCAGTATCCTTATATGACACCCATCAGTTCTCTCCTCTTCCGTAAGCTCCTGTGCACATCCTTTTGTAACTTTAATGCAGCCCGTCTTCCTGATTCTCTAATACATCCATCAAAACTGGAATGTGGCAAGAGGCGGGAAGGTGCTCAGCTGCAGGGTTAACTGCATTAAGGAATGAAAAATAAGCTCATATAGATCCATTCACTTATTCATGCACACATCTAACATACAAAGTGTCTAAGGCCAAATGTGTTTATTTTTGTAAATGGCATGGTTTCAGTGTTGTGTATGTACAGTATGTTCTGTTTAGTGTGCATGCAGATGTAGCCATGCAAACACAAATATACAAATACAGAAAAAATGGAATAAGAAAAAAAAAGTATAAGCAAACACACATTGAACACACATTTGCCCTGTTTGTGTGTAGGCCATGATTTCACAATCTTGCATAGATACATTGATTGAGTGTTAAGCTTGAAATGGTGGGCAACAGCATAGTGTATAAGCTTAGTAAATCCTGCTGTATACATTTTTCAATTTCCCATTTTCTTTTCATTTTAATTTCAGCAAAGGATTTCACTGAGGTGAAATGTTATGTAATATTTAATATCGATACATATCATTATGGAATATCTTTAAGGATTGTTTGTTGTATTTTTTTTTAAATCAGTTTAACTAGTAATTCTATTGCTGATAAGACAGCCACCTGAAAGAAATGATAAAAATGTGTTTCGAGGCGGTATGATTGCGGCAAGAATCTAATCAACTCTTACCATACATATTTATACCTGATCCTTATGTCTTCCTTTTGTAGTCTTGGCCTGCTCCCGTAGTTCATTGTCCTGAACCATAATTTCATAAATTGTGTATCTCCTATACTAAGATTCATGTGTGGTATTATCTTCTTCCATTTGTTCCTGGCTCCCTTCATCTCTCCTGTCCAATCTGCTGCTCAGCTTTGACCGAGAATGGCTGAGCGTGAATGCCCCCCAGCCCCTGAGGTGCGGCCTGGCAAGTAATTGGCCATTGGTGTTTCCCCTCTCATGGTGAAGCCACAGCGGGATTACCCTTATAATCCCTTAGCACTGGAATACATTTCTGCTTTATTCCCCTGCTAATCCTTCACTCCAGTAATCTACAGCACTGGTGCAGATTTTCTTTCAGAATCTGTTGGCTAGTGGGCATGGTACTTAGGCACCGCTCTCAGTGAAGAGAGTACATTCTCCTCTTTTTGTTGCTTAATTCCGCTATCCCAGGGCTTGCCTTACTACACACACACACCCCACCCCCAAACTGCAACGTGTGCAGTTCTCATCTTTTTGTTGGCTTCTAAGAGACTGCATTTAAATAAAAGACATTAATATCCAACAGCAAGTTATTCCTGCTTTTTCAATACCGCTACCTCTGCACTGCAAAGGCATGAACTATGTGAGGCGCTGCTGGTTTTAATAAGAAAACTGGAAGCAGAATCGATGGAGGATAGACGCTCATCAGAGAAAAATTAATCACAAAATGAACCCTCTCTGGGTTTGTTGAACTTGAGGGGAGAAAAGCCTGAAGTAGGAGTAGCTTTGTTTGCAGTGCAATTTGTAGTAAATTGGTCCTCATTATATAACTAATACACAGGTAACTAACATGTTAAAACTGAACCCATCACTGGCTTTTTAGACACAGCTTGTGCTTGCATTTAAAATGTTCTGTCCTTCGTAGTGAAAAAAACACTTTTGCTTGCATACCAAACTTTGAATAACCAAGGTTTCAGTTGACACCTCATCCATCTGATCATTCCTAACTCTGCTGGTTTTTATTTTGCAGGTCCAAGCGCAAGGTCCTGGGTCGTAGGGAGTCAGAGGATGAACGTGTACGAGGTCACTCATCTCCTCCAGTCACACCGACAGGACCAGTTCCTTCCTTCAGCTCAACTCTGCCTCGTCAGGCAGGGTCTATCCAGCGCAACCTGCGCAAATCAGCCACCAGCAGTGACACCTTTAAGGCGCTACTACTGAAGAAGGGCAGCCGCTCAGAAGGCAGTTTTCGCATGTCCGCTGCTGAGATGCTACGCACAACTGACCCACGATTCCAGAGGACTCGATCTCTTGACTCCTCTCTGGATCAGACTTCACCTACAGCAGGCCTGGATAGCCCCTGCGCTTCCCCTGGTCGCAGCAAGAGGGTGCCAGAGGACTGGCCCCGGAATGAAGCCATACTGCCACGTTACTCTCTGAGCTCCCCCTTGTCCCCTTCCTCAGTTTTGGGGCCAAAGTATGGCCGATCCCGCACACCACCCTCTGCTGCCAGCAGCAAGTACAATTCCCGGAGTCGAATCCCTAGCAGCCCCATGACCGTCATCTGTGAGAGGGAAGGAGAGTTAACTGAGAGCGGAGAGGGACTGGACGAACCATGTCCTGTTTCCCCATTAGTTTCCTTTACCCCAGTCCCTCAAGACTCGAATGGCACTTTTTGTGAGGGGGAGAGTTAATATGAAAATGACTTTTTCCCACCGAGGGAACAAATGAACTTTGTCACAGTAGCAGAGACTGGCCAATGGCAGAGGACCAGTGGAAGGGCAGACCGGCTAGCTGGTAATCTGTCTGTCCCTCAGTCAAGGCTCCGGGTCGTGCTGCACAAATCTGGCTGTATAGTAGGAGATATGCCGAGCCACGAGGTGCCTCCTTCAGACTGATTTGAGTCTGAAGTAGATCCCATTTCTGTCACAGCTCTTCAATAGGTCACATCTGTACTATTTTTGTTCCTGCTGTTCATAAGAAAAGTGCTTTCATTTACAGTAGTACACTTATTTCCACAAAACTTCTTTTTAGTTCTTTTTGGTTTGCCTGTCAAATATATGTATTATAAATGGCATGTGGGAATCAGAGATGAAGGATTTGCAAAGCAAGTCGTTGCTTTGACCAGTGGAGAGATTGGCTTTGCTTTGTGGAATGCTCAGTGTCTCGAGGTTGTAGCCCAGTCCATCTAAAGTGATGCACCTGAATAGACTGAACACTTGTTTGGAAATTTATGGCAAATTTCAGATTGACAGACACACTGATGAACTTTGGAAGCCATGTAAAAGGGTTTCTGCTCACGCTTGAGACTCACTGGTTGTGGGAAAGTGACAAACAGGTCCAACACAAACAGTGTAATATACAGACAGACTGCTGTTGCTGCACAACTGAGACGCAGGCTAAAGGGCTCCAGAAGAACCTTTTCTGTTGGATATTTAGTGTGTAGGTTTGCACTGTGTTCATGTGTTTGTTTATCTGTCTGTTGGTCATTTAAAATGTTCTGCCTGTGTTAGTTGTGATGACGTTTTACATACAAAGAGAAAACCTACTTGAACCGAATAACATCTGTTTTGTTTGTAATGGTTTTGTTAACCAAAGAGTATAAAGTATAAATGTAAATGTCGCCTGCTGTAGGGACGCTGGGTAGCTCAGACGTTTACTGGACTGGGAGCAATAAAGATTCTTCTGTAAAGCTTTGCTAAAGACTAGCTTTTACATTTCTTATTTACTAACTCCTCTTACATAAAATCTCTCATGCAGTTTTATACTGTTTTTGTATATAAACAAAAATATTAAGAAATAACATCTGGATTTATTTTCAAAAATTTTTTACACCCTTGTTAGAGGAAGTGGCTTTCTTTTATAGAGTATTTATTTTAGATTAGCCAGAATTTGATGTGATTTATTTGTGAGGGATTTTACAGATCTGCAGTTCAGTTTATAATTATTTAGAAAGAATTACTGTTTTAGACTCATGATCAGAGTCTGATTTTGAGGCCTTTTTAACGTCTCATTCTTGTCCTTTTGATCCAGAAAACCAAAAAAAACAGTGACAGATGAAGAAGGCTGCTAACCCTCTTGTGTATGTCTCTCTAATAAAAAAAATGGTGATATTTAAAAATGGCCCATCTCTATGTTTGATTCACTGCCACATGTCAGTCAGACAAACCACACTCATTACAGGCGTCTCCATGGCACCCAGGGCTGTTAGTCATTTCTGGGGGTCACCGCTTATTGCTGTGTCATGTCCATCTCGGTTCTCACATTCTCTATCACTTAGTCCAGAAGACACCAAGCCCTGTTGATAGTTAAGTCTTCATAAATGGGACTGATTTTAGTCATGCAAATAATTAACTTAAAGCAGCTTCATTAGCTGTCTACTTCCCAGCTACATCCATGTTCAGGATCAGTCAGGCTCAGAGAATTAGTCGAATTTCCAAAACGTTTATGAATTTGAAAAAAATAATTCCACAATTGATTAAGATCTCATTCTAATTGTAGTCGCCTTAGTCTACAAAACATTCATCTCCTTCACTCATAGCCAAAAAGGGTATAAGTTCTGAATAAGTTAATGTAATTCATGATGTATGTTTGGGATTCTGCATGTCATTTAGGGGCTTAAGTAAAAATATCCTTTGTGCAAGAAGATGAAGGTGGATCTCGGCTAGGGTAGGAAATGTAAAATCTAATTATCAGCAACAACAACAAAAAAAAAAATACTGGATAAATAAAAATTCCACTATTCATCTTCACCTTCGTGGCTTTGTGGTTTATGCAATATAACCAAGTGTTGCTCTGCTACTTTGCATTTTTGTAGCAGTATCAAATTACAGACTCATTATTTAAATGCTTTCCAATACTAATTCATTTAGTGTTTACAATTTGAACACAAAACACAACTCTCATTGGATACTCTTATGGTTTTGTGATGCTCTGCCACAGAAATAAGAGAGCCTGGTGGTATTTTGGCTCGGCATCAGCACGCAGTATAATAATCGAGTTTTCACATAGTGCTGAGTGCATGAACATGATATTCAGGCAACACTTGCCTCTAAAATAAACCTGATGACAGTGAAGAGTCTACATGTGGATCAGTGAAGACGCTCCCTGCAGCTGTGCCCATTTCCTCCACACATTTTAAGCTAAAATCATCCATACTCAGAAAGCTTATACATGTAAAACTGATATTTATTACAGAATATTACAACAATTAATTCCAAAAATCCTCCATTCTTGAAGTAGGTGTATCATTTTACATTCAGTTAATCAACAGCAAATTTAAAGAATTTCATTTATGAAATTATGATTAAATCCTTGAAGTGTCTTTAAGAGTGCAGTCTCATAGTACTTCAAGGCTTTAACTTGGAAGTAATAGGAATGTATTAGTGTTCACATTATGCTGATCGTAAATAGTTACCCTATCAGACTATCCTGTGGTGTGGGTTGGGTACAATCTAATACTAACCCCTCCAATGTACTCACTGCACACTCATGGCTAGCCTGATTTAAAAGCATAAACATTAAACATATTCAATATTCGAAACCTCTAGTAGTGTGCTGGAACACAGCCAGTCTCGTGAAAACACAATCTTGACATCATGTTTAAATTACTGATGACCAATGACAGCTGAACTGAATTGTCCCCACCCCCATTTTCTACCGAATTTGGTCACCTGCCAATTTCCAGCCACCAGCCGGGGAGGATGAAGGCTAACATCTGCTTCCCCCAAGACATGTGATGCCAGCCAAAGAGATGCTGCTTATGCTGTATCACAGGGCAGTGTAACAACACACTCAGAGAAAAGTACTATCCACCCTGTTCTGCACACGAGCTCACAGAGACCCACAGAGCCAATTCTGCTCCCTTGGCTCTGGGCCAGATGGCTGTGGCATGGTCGAGATTCAAATTTGCGATTTCCCAATCATAGAGTTGAAAGCTTTTCTGTTGCACCATGCTGTTGTTTGTTTTGATCAGAAGTCACGAGCGTAATCAGGAATTAGCATGAAATTGCAGAAATTTTTTAATACTGGGCAAATCTTGTAGTGAGGGGGTCTGATGACTGAACGGCAATGTAGGACAAAAAAAATCTGTTAGGATTGTATAAATCTTCTAGTGCAGTCTGGGCAATAGTGCAATAAAAATCACAAAATTTCTCACCTGGCTAAAAATCTGTAATAATTCATTCAGTGTCACTCAACAAAACCACCAAGACACATCAAAAAAAAAAAAAAATGTAGACGGTCATACATACTGGTACAGTGCTGGTAGATACAACAAATTATGTAAGGATTTTATGGTACTTGGTCTCATACTAGACATATTATTGAAGTGAATACATGGGGACCAGAAGTCTCTTAATTAATTCATGAATATTAAAATCAACACATTCTCCTTAACTTTTTCAGGCACTTGTGGGTGTAAATACACAACCACAGGTACAACAGTTTAATTCGGAATAATAAAATCCAAAACAAAATTTTGACCTTTTTTTCCTATGCACCCTGTAAACTCACTCCTTTCCCTCCTCCTGTACGAGCCAGACTTCGTTCCTGCGGTTAACAAGCTTGAAGGGACTGTCATAGCCCACGCGGTAGTAGGGAGCCTCTTTGAATCTCATTCCATCCCTCTTCAAGCTCTCAATTAGCTTTAGTAGCTCATCACGGGTGTTCTGACTGTTAGCAAAGCCTCCAAATGTCCTACAACACACACAAAACCCAACCGATGCATAAATGCACTTGTGCACTTTATATCCTCACTCACTGAGGTGAGTCTGCTTTAATGTAAATACCTGACGAACACGGTGAACTCCTTCCTGTTCTCGATGAAGATTTCAGGGATGCTGGCTTTGGGGGGCTCGGCCTGGTGCTCCTCAGGGAGGTAAAAGGACACAGAGAAGGAGCTCTCACATGATGGTCCCTCTCCAGGGTTAATGAGGCAGGTCACCGGGGCAGTCATGTCCACTTTCACCTCTGATACAGAGCACATCATCAAAGGAAGTGAACTAAAGAAGCCATTTTACTTCAATTCAACACAATTTGCTGTCTTCTTAAAAGGAATCTGTTAGGAGTAAAAAAGTTTCTGTATGCTCCCATTTTCTACACAGATTTTGTTGTGGGTGTTGCTTTTGCATGATAATGAGCACTTCTCTCCCTGACCACCTCAGTGGAAGGTGGGGAGGACACTGCAGCTGTTGTGGAGGGCTACTGGTGCTACATGAGTTGAAAGAATGGCTGTGATCTTACAATTTTAGCCCCAGCACTCCATCACTTGTCTTACACTTCACTATAAGCACATGTCCATCAGACGCATCTCTATATAAACTGGTGTTTACACTGTTAAGTCAAATTGGTCACTGAAAATAAATTTCAACCCTTTTACTAGGTCATGGCATGACCCATGGAACATTGAGATCTTTTCATACTGCATCATTCAAGCTGAAATCCACAGTGAAAGTATGAAGGCTGTCTAAATAGAAATGACTCAACCAGCTACTTATACCACAGCACTGTTGAATTCTTGAACCTGACTGACCAGATGGTATAACAGCAGCTCTATCACCGGGTGCAAGGCAAATCACAGGTTTATATTGATTCACTTGTTTGAATAGGTTATTGTTTCTATAGAAACAACTTGCAAAGGGACTTGTACTGAAGACACCACACATTATCTAAGGCTAACATTAAATGTATTTTTAAAAAAAAAAAAAAAAAAAAAAAAAAAATGATGTTTAACTAAGAAAAATACAAAATCATTTGTTAGTGTTAGCGCTGTGTAATAGTCAGAAATAAGGCAGTTCCTTTATGTTTTTCAACATAGGAAAGTCATAGAAAACAGAGGGTTTTGTGGTTTGCTGGTAACAAGCTGCATTTTTTGTCTTAACATGAAGAATTAAAGAGTGGGCAGTGGTGGCTGAACATGGCTGACCCTGCGCTCTGACCTCAGCTTCCTAGCAAGCTGGGAGATGCGAAAAACTGCATTTCATTGGCTGTACTTGTACTCTGCACAATGACAATAAGTTGAATCTGGAGAAGGTGAGGAAACGACTGTTTATAGCTGCTAAAACATAAGTGATTATGAACTAAGTTGTTTCGCGGACATTCCACAACATTTAAATGTAACTACATGGGAAAAAAAATTTATCCATGAGTTTGCATTGGGAAATTGCTGTGGTTAAAGAGGAATAAAACACTTCGTAGTTATAGGAAAATAATTCACTTTGGGTGGTAATGGCAATGCATGACACCACCCCATCATGTTTCATTCCTTACATGTTTTCTGTAAAAGGAAAATATGGCATGTTTAACAATTTCATGGCTGGTGCATATAATAAGTTGCATTCATACAAGTGAACTGATAAGGAATATGCTGATGTGCTGACAGTGAGGTATACAAATGCTTACATATTTGAACATTTCTCAAATTAAGATAAAGTGCTTGCTTTGCTTTATTGTATTAGCTTTACTCCCTCACTGTATATGGAGAAAAGATCACCAGACCACCTTGTTTTATAGAGCCACTGAATGGTTATGAACTATTCCTTTACCCATCAAAGACAGAGACTTAATTTTTATCACATGAGGTGGCCAAAGATCAAATGTAAGAAGTTTTAACCTCGGCTGGGCTAAAAACCTTAGTTTTGGTGACATGTTAGCACGTGGGATGGTACATATTTATCTTTATTAACCTACTAGCTGCCTGCCATTTATGTCTAAATTTCAGATTTCTAAATTTCATTTGGAATGAAACAAGGGAAATCAAAGTACCGAAGACAGATGTGCATGAAGCTGTTGGATGTACACTGCACTGCCACCATGTGGTAACATTAGAACTCATTTCTCTGTAACAGTGCAGTTCCACTGCTAAGAACCCATGTTTTTCAGCTCTCAACACACCGAATCCAGCTCATGAACAGCTTAACACATCAATCTTCAATATAGAATGGCCTCTCTGCTACACCATTAGAACAGTCTGTATTTTAACTTTTTTTTGTTTTTTGGCATTGACAAGTTTTCTAGACCCTTATATTATTTATGATATTACACTATATTCTGTTCAAGCTAAATCTATTTATTTTATTTCTAATCGCCTAAATCAAAGGACACAAATCTTTTAAATGCTGCCACATTTCCAGTCCTGGGGGATAGGGTCCAGCAGAGTTTGGTGGTCAGCCTGCTCTAACACATCCATTAAACCTAGTAATTAACTGCAGACTGAGCAGAAAATCACCAAACTGATCACTAGAACCTGGCCTTCCAATACTGGAACTGAACTGCAGGTCAAAAACATGGGACTACTTGTATTGTTTAAACCAGAAATGTTTATATTCACCAAGCAGAAAAAGGTTTTAAACCTGCATGCTTCTTTTAATTCTTTTACATCTGCAAATCCTTCATTTGCAAACTGGCAGAAGAGCTTGGTTAATTGATAACCATGTCATCTGCCACAGAGATTGTTATTTGTTTAGATAAGTTCATCGGCCTCTGACTGAGGGAAGCAAAGAAGGAATACACACAAAAAATAGGTTTAAATAAATTATTCTGTCTATTATGCTGTCAAAAAACATTTTACATTTGGTAAAGTGGCATGCAGAGCTTACGCTTTTCATTATTTCCCTGGATGTATCTGAAGAGTCTCTTAAAGCCAGTGCTTAAGGCCTCCTCCTGCTCCATGCCACTGACTGTAGTACTGACCCACCGTGTAGTGTGATAGGTCCGCACCTCATAGTCCTCTCCCTGAAATATGCACACACACAAATTATAAATATATACACACACACACACACACACACACACACACACACACACACACACACACACACACCATCAAGTCCATAAGGACTTGGACAGTGACACAATTTCTGTAATTTTGCCTCTGTATACCAGATTTAAGCTTTAATTCAATAGGTTTAACAAAAATATTGCATTAACCATTTAGGAATTATAGCTGTTTTTTTTTTGTTTTTTTTTACTGAGTCCCTCCATTTTCATAGGCTCAAAAGTAACTGAACAAACTAACAATCATAAATATTAGGATTCTTTTTAATACTTGGATGCAAATCCTTTGCAGTCAATGAGTGCCTGAAGTCTGGAACCCACGGACATCATCAAATGCTGAGTTTCCTCCCATGAGATACTTTGCCAGGCCTTTACTGCAGCTGCCTTCAGTTGCTGCTTGTTTGTGGGTCTTTTTGCCTTCATTTTTGTCTTCAGTAAGTGAAAAGCATGCTCAATTTGGTTGAGGTCATCAGACATTTAAGAACATTCTATTTCTTTGCCTTAAGAAGCTCTTGGGTTGCTTTTGCGGTATGTTTTGGGCCATTATCCATCTGTATTGTGAAGCGCTGTCCTATCGGTTTGCAGCATTTGACTGAATCTGAGCAGAAAAATATAGCTCTATACACTTCAGAATTCACCCTGCTACTTCTATCAGCAGTCACATCATCAATAAACAGCAGTGACCCGGTTTCACTGGGAGCCATACATGCCCATGCCATAACACTGCCTCCACTATGTTTGACAGATAATGTGGTATGCTTTGGATCATGAGCCCTCCCTTTCCTTCTCCATTCTCTTCTCTTCCTATCATTCTGGTAAAAGTTAATCTTGCATCAGAACTGGTCAGGCCTTTTTTTTTTTTTTTAAGCAAAGTCTAATCTGGCCTTTCTGTACTTGAGTGTTACCAGTGGTTTGCATCTTGAGATAAACCGTCTGTATTTACATTCATGAAGGCATCTCTTTATTGTAGACCAATTGTTGATTTGGCCACTCCTATAGTTTCTGCTATCGCTCTGATAGGTCTGTTTTGTTTTTTCAGCCTAATGATGGCCTCCTTCACTTGCATCGACACCTCTTTGGACCCCATATTGAGAGCTCCCATGAACAGCTACCAAATGCAAATTCAACACTTGGAATCAACTCCAGACCTTTCATCTCCTTAATTTGTCATGAAACAATGAGGAAACAGGCTACACTTGTACATGAAACTGCTTATCAGTGAAGTGTCCAATTACTTTTGAGCCTGTGAAAATGGAGGTAATGGAGGCTGTAATTCCTAAATGGTTAATGCAATACGTTTGTTAAACCCCATCAATTAAAGCTGAAAGTCTACATTTCAATTACATCTTGACTGCTTTATATCAAATCCACTGTGGTGCTGTACAGAGGCACAAGTACAAAAATTGTGTCCCTGTCCAAATACTTAAGTACCTGACTGTATATATAGCAGCTTAAAAACAAGACAGAATATCTTACATACTGTGACAAGCATTATTTGAGTGTGTTTTGACCAACCTTGCTTTCTTGAGGAGTAAACTTTGGATTCTCTAAACCTCCAAACACCATTTTACCCACAGCCCTCAGCATCTTCCCAGCTTACACACCACCTTCTGTTCGGAGAAACAATACTACACATGTGTTGTAATGCAGAACAAAACTGTAGCTAGTTTACTGCTTATTTAGTAAACTAAGTTAGTAAACTCGTGCAAATGTCGCAGTCTATCTAATTAATGCAATCGTTTTGTTTATCTAACCGTCTAAAAGAAAGAAAGCACACATTTCCTACCTGTTTCTTCGCGTGATAGTAAAACCGCTGATCTACAAGAAAGTAGACTATTAGTTAGTTGCAGTTTAGTCAATTGTTGTATCAGGGGTTGTGTAACAACAGGTGGGTGTGACATGCACGGAAACCGCTTGTGTAATGTTTACCAGACCATGGCTCTTGGCACGTGACGCTTTATAAGCGTCGTCTCTGATTGGCTGCGCAAAGCGGCGCACGTTTATGACGCTTCAAAACAACAGAAAATACACGTACACAAACAATAATTAAAAACGTCTTCAGGAGCGCTTTATTTCATTTGATTTCATTTCATGACACTATTATACATTTTAAAATAGTCTCTGTACTTTGTTTATACCTGTCCAACATTCCTGGCCTAAACTAAAACGTAAAACCTCTAAAACATACAGGTGTTAAAACAATAATTCATACACATTTTTGCTTTAGTGATGGGAATTCTGGCTCTTTTCACTGACTCAGTCAATACTCACCAATAAGAGCCTGCTCTACTGGCTCCCAAGTGGCTTTTTATTAAAACCTTTTCTTAAAGATTTTTATAGGTCTATAAAAATATGTAAGCTAATAGTTTAAGCGATTTAAAATCTAATAGAAAAAAGAGCCATTTTGTTTCATAGTCTAATCCCTCCATTTTCACAGACTCAAAATTCGAAAACTAACAAAATTCTAAATATAAGGATTATTTTTAATACTTAGATGCAAATCCTTTGTAGCCAATGACCGCCTGAAGTCTGGAACACATGGACATCATCAAATGAGAAGCAGAATCAGAATCATTTTATTCGCCATACACATTTACATATATTAGGAATTTGTCTTGGTGTTTGGTCACAACACAATACATTCCACACAACACATCTCAGGCAACACAACACAATTACCATCCTAATATACAAACATACAAATATTACACCTTAGGCTCAGGTGTCATTTACATTACAGTGGAGGTAGAAATAGCAGCTGGATGCAGTTCAGGGTGCATTAAACAGAGTGGAACAACTGTGATATATAATAAATAAAAGCAATGACATCAGATATAGATTCTGATTGCAGTTGGAAACTTATGCTGTACCAAATTCAGATGTTAAGCTTCACTAAATGCACTTCGGTCACAACTGCACTGCATATGATTAATAGCGTTAGAGAATCTTGAATAAAGAATGCTGACGAGTTTTCATCAGAAGGATATATTTAGATAAGAGTCGACTCCCAACTTTCACCTTAAAGAATCGACTCATTCGTCAATGACACATCATTATCTTGTGAACCTACTGTCTGGTAAAGTATGGCATTTCCAGACGTGGACAATTAAAGGAATTCAGAAAATATATTTTCATGATTTTTTATACCATTAATGGCCTTTACAAACATTAAACTGAACATAAGATGTGTGGAAAGTTTACAAGAATCAGTCTGGAAAAAGGTGTCCTGAAATGGTCAGGAATTATTTCATCAAGAAAGAGCAGGAACAATATAGATTAAAAAAGGCATGTGCTGTATTCAGTTTATAGTGAATCTTATTGCATACTACAAAATCACAAACTATTGAATGACACCAATTTTCTAGTGCTCATTTACACACGGAATTGGTATGTCACCAGGCTGGATAACTTAGGCATAACTTGAGCTTAAAGTGAGAATTATCCCTTAAGAATGTTAACTCTTCTCCTATTGTTTGATCTTACCGTTTAGCATTTGGCTAACAGAAAACTCCTGAATTGATGAATACCTTCCAAGTCTTAACTGATCCCAACAACATGTATTTTAAAAAGTCCATCTTGTTCTATGCTTCAGAACTGTAAATACTTTATTGAAGACAGTTCTTTCTGAGTTTAATCTGACCTGTCCCTGTTATACAAGCCAGTAACATAAGCTGTCTCAATGACATAGTAATTACCCTCAAAATGCCACATTAAAAATATACCATAAATGCAGTAATTACATGCAATACTAGTATTTTATACCTTCTCATCATAAAAGAAGATCTGCTTTCTCATATTCACCACGTGATATCTGTGCTGTGTAGTCTCATGACCTGGCCTCATCTCATGAAACCTCACACGTAGGCTGATCCCTTAAAAGCTGTAAAACGCCTAATCTCTGTCAGATTTTATGCTCTGTGCTATTTTACTAGTTTACTTCCTCTTCAGCCCAGCATTCTTCCTGTGTGGTGTGTCTCTCTGAATCTGTCTGGCTCTGTAGCCAAAGCCCAAAGACTGCAGAGTCTCTGACAGAAAGTGCTGAGTTGGAGACACACAGAGCATCACCAGCAGCTTAGCATCGCCTCCTAAAAGGAGGTAAAGCTGCATCAGTTGGCTGCATCAGAACTGTTTTAGGGGTTTCACAGCAATGTTGGTGATTGCAATCACAAGTTTAGTCACAATATATTTTTATTTGTAAATAATTTTACAAAAAATTTTTACCCCCCCCCCCCCCCCCCCCAAAAAAAAAAGGTAAATTGGGGTGAATACTTATGCAAAGCTCTGTGTGTATGTGCCGTCATATATAAAACACTTTTCCCCCCTACTTATCATGCTCACCTATGGAGTCCTGTAGAAGGTGGGTAAGTTTGCTGTTACGGTAGGGCACATGGGGACGTTGCTCTGCCAGAGCTCCCAGAACATCAGACAAAGCAGAGAGACTGCGGTTTATACAGGAGCTCTCCCACAGAGCTGCTCCACTGACACCAGATGTGCCTACAACACACACACACCAATTTTAAAACCAGTTTTTGTTTGGGGAGCACAAAACGTGGGAGAAATTTTAAACTTGGGAGTTTGGTACCAGAAGTGTGAGCTTATTTTCTCCAATAAAGTTTACTGTATGGTTTCCTTACTTGTTTCTCTTCCTCATTTATTTTGTAGACTAATTACGTTGGTAATTTTGCTATTAGACGATCAATTATAACTATATAGCAAGGAATTATTGATGGGCTACAAGCTCTGTTAAAACAGGTTGCTGTTTTCATATTCATTTATGAGTAAGCAAAACATACAAAACTTCATTTTTTTTTTACACTGATAAGTGCCAGTGCTGTAAGCAAGATAACACCCGTCGTTAAAATGCACAACTGCTTGGAACTTTATAACTGACAGAATTCTTACCCGCACACTCACTGCCTGCCAGGTCAACCAGCTGCAGCTTTGTTCTGAGAGGTTCCTGGGGTATGACATGCCAAGAAGAAGGGCATGGTGAATGGCAGGGGGAAGACTGAGGGGAAGAGCCAGAGCTGGAGGAGCGAGAAGAGGCAGCTCTGGGGCAGCGGGGGCTCCACCACTGCTTCTGTGGTCCACGCTGAACATTCTGTCTTGCACTCTGCAACCTGTGAGCTGCAGTACATATACACACACGCACAGAGGCCCACTCAGTTAATTAGTCACACTTACCTCTGCCCATGGATTTATCCTCTTCCTCTGTCAACCTTATTATAATCTTCTTCACTTCTGTACAAATATAACTTGGAGTAGATTTAGACTTTTCTCTTTTAAATGCAGACGCTAGATAAGCTACTGTTTGGACATGAATGTGCAGATAATGTTTTCTGCAGATGACTGAGAAAATTAAGCTGTCTTTAAAGGACTGTTGGATGGTCTGGCTTTTTCAGATAAGGCTCAGCTCTGTGTGAAAATTAACTGTTTCTTTTATAAGTTCTAAAAAGGAAAATTTCTGAAATTTTCTAAAAATTAATTTTCCAACCAGTGCCTATACATCAGAATTACTGGACTAATGTGTGTGTGTGTGAGAGACAGAGAGAGAGAGAGAGGGAGAGTGAGTAACTGAGAGAAGAAGAGCCTGGTGTTATACCTGGTGTCAGGACACTGATGCTTTTGAAGTGTGTGTGTGTGTGTTTGTGTGTCCAATGTGACAATGTCCATTGTTAAAAGTGCTATACAAATAAAAGTGAAATGAAATTGAAGTTTGAGTGTGTGTGTGTGTGTGTGTGTGTGTGTGTGTGTGTGTGTAGATATGTGTTTGTGAACTATCATACCCAGTGCCTGAGGGTTGGGGCTCTTGGATGTGACAGTGAGAGTGACAATAAGGTGGGATCTGGAAGAGTCTCTGTGCACTAGCGTGGGACTGTGGGCCCTCAATCTCAACACTGCACGGAGCAGCTGCATCACCTCTGCTGAGCTGTGAACCAACCTGAAACACACACACACACACATGTTTATGATGGGTGATATGAAAAAAATCATTATAATACTGTCACCAAAATATCGTCACACAATATGCGTCACTGTTGCACATCACACAACAGTGCCACATTTAAAAAAAACTGGAGAAAGTATAGTACTAGTGTTATCTTTCTATCTTCTACAAAATTAAATAACATTAATAGAACATGGAGGAAATGTAAAAGAAAAAAATGTTATAAAGGGTTGACAATACCCATGATACACACAGCAGTGTACAGATCAAAAAAATTTACACATGAACGCACATGTGCATAATACTGACCAGCATCAAATCCCAAATACAGATGAGCTGCAAACAGAAACAACACTTACTCTTGAGAAACTCCTAAAAACTGATGACAAATAATATTTCTGCCGTTTGCCTGAAGGTCACATATGTTTCGCGTTGGCAGCATTACTCACTCATGTGTAAGGCAGGGCACTTCACTAGTGCCTGTGCTGGTCGTGATGACTTCTCTCTTAACCCCCACTGCTGCTCCATCCTCATCTTTGGCCAAAAGGTCCAGCAGCTCATTATTATAAACTTCCATTATGGAAACCTCCACTGTGTGTCTTTCTGCTGGCTTTTCTGAGATCAACCTGACAAATAAGTACATGTACCAGCAGACACTGAAAGCATATTCTTATTCTTAATTTAACACAAACTCACTCACACACACACACACACACAATTCTAAAAAAAATTAAGGAATAAAACTTGATAGGGCATCCCCTTATAGGAAAATAATCCATGACAGGGTAGTGTGATACGAAATGAAAGTTGATTAATTGATTATTTTCCGGTACTAATACTAGATGGTTAAATGCTGTCCATGTAAGCTACATGTAGGCTAAACACTACATTTTATGACAATAAATGATGTGATGGTTGGGATTTACTTGAATAACTCATTAGCTGCTTTGGGGATAATTCCTTCCTGGGAGTCCTGTTCAGGATGTGTGGGATCCTCATCTTGAGATCCGATAATTGAATACGTCTTTCCACTGCCTGTCTGCCCATATGCCATGATGCACACGTTATACCTGAATATAAAGTACAATGCTGATAACAATATTCACCTTTACTCAGCTCAACATCAACACAACAATAATATTCGTTTACTAAAGGAACAAAAAATATTTTGAATCTTTAAGCTCACCCATCCAACAGAGAAGTTAAAAGAGGCTTTACTTCTTCAAACACAAAATCCTGCGAGTCCTCTGGACCATGTACCCTGTTAATCAGACCCCCATGATGAAAACTCCCACAGAGACACTTTGTATTAAAGGAGTGGTCTAGCAATTTTTCAGCCTAACTCTGTCTAGCCCATGTTTAGCATATGTGTGATTACCTTGAACAACACATTTCCTTGTTCTGAGAAAACAGAAAACTCACTTGTAATGGAAGCCTAAAAATAGTTGTTTTAGAGATTGTGCATTTTGTAGACTGTTGCTATTGTGAGTTCTTTAGACAAAGGTATCTTCAAATTAAGATATAAATCTGTGTAGATCGCCCCTCCAGAGATGGGACTATTATTTTGGAGGGATGAAACCATGATTAAGTATTATCATATTAAGTCATTAGTGCTCCAGTGACCACAAAATTACACTTTTGTCTTCTTTTAATGACCTTTTACTGTACTGATCTAATGTTGTGAGTAATGTTTGTTGTTTTAGTACAAGGAAATGTGTCAAAATTATTGTCTGTGGTAATTTCACATTCAAAAGAAAAATATTCAAGTGAGGCTATTACTGTGTACACAATTACTATGTACAAAACAGAAGCAGTGCTATGGTATTATACCTCTCAAATTCAAAGATTTTGTTCATCACTGGACTCCCAGGCTTGGCACAATTCACAAGAACAGAGTCCTGAAAAAAAGCATGGGCCACATAATTATGCACTATGCAGGTTAGTAGTGGTCAGGGGACCTGTATAAATCACAGAAGTATTAGAATAACCAATTCACTTACATCACTAACAGCCTGCACCACAACCTCTGAGGATGAGGGCCTGGAACAGTAAAACATTATTTAACACATGCATTAGCACTTCTGCATAATTACATTGTTATAAATATTGAGCCACTGAAGTGGCAGTAGAAATTGCATCACCACAACTAATTAAGTATTAAGAGTACAATGATTGATTGGGATTCTTACCCGTTAGTGGATAAAGAACCTTGGATGTGGTCAAAAGGCATGACGGGGCGCACTCTGCAGTGCACTCTAATATTACCCCTCAACTCCTAAAACCAGCATAAATTAATCTGGTGTAAGTAATTTTTAAAACATATCAAGTTGCACCATAAAATACAATGATTGTCTTCCTATTGATCCTATACTTTATTCCTATACCCTCTTACATCCTTTACAGCTAAGGTACCAATGCACTATAAAATCCAAAAACCAGGCCCCCACTACAGATAATGAAGTTTACATAAGCTAGTGTTATTTCATACTACAAAGGTTAAATGAGGCATTAGTTGCATTTGTTTATAGTTCGTAAACCAACAAAATCCATGAGCAAATCAGGAACTTACTATTAGCGTGTTGTGTAGCTGCCTCCTCCTCATCTGCTCTGATCTATGCCTCTCCTTTTCCTCTTGTAGAGAGCGCTCCAGAGAAGCCACCTCTGCCTGTAGCCCTATAATCACCAAACAGAAAGCAAACATCCTCAATGCCTACAGTCCAATGTTAAGTTGGACTGTTGTACAAGTCTTACAAACACCAAAAGAATCTTGCCTACTCTGGTTTATGACCTGCATGACTATTAGAGGTGTAAAGATATACTGGTTTATTGGTCAAATAGAGAGCAATACATATGATCACTTTACAAAACAATATGTGCCAGGATTCTAAAATCATGTTAGCCTACAAGTATACCAGATAAAAAAAAATAGTTCTCCAGTTTCAAGCAGGTTCCCTAACATCATAATTTAAAACTCTGATAGTGGAAATAGTGGAAAATAATGAAAACTACTGAAAATAGTAGGATATTGAGCTGTAAGCCTCTACAACAGTCATAGAAAACTGAGGAAACAGAGAAAAAAAACCACCCTAACTTTGCCTTCTTTGTATGTATTTATATTTTTACATTAAGCACTACATATGTTTTTAGGCTTACATTTGACACTGTGTGTATTGATAATAAAATATTTAATCATTTTCAGTATTATTAAGATCAGTGACACATTTATAACACATTTATAATTCATGAGAATCACCAATTGGGTATTTTATTTTATTAAATTTTCATTATTGTAATAATATACAGTAATTGTAAATATTGTAATAATTTTCATATTTAGTTTCTTAGTTTTTAATTATTTCATTTCCTCTGATGACATACAATCAAGCCACCTTTTATTATGAGTTGACCTAAAAATCCACAATTTGTAATGACAAATCTTAAAACTGAATTTCAGTGACATATAATAAGCAAAAAATACATTATAATGATAGAAACTTTCCCAGCTGGGAGCTATGCTCACTAGATCTAGAGAAGGACGCTACAATATCCACAAGCACTGTGGGAGGTCTGTCACCATGGAACCAAGGTGACGCAAAGAATCACTGAGCTTGATGACGACAGCGCCAGCAGGCCTGAGCAGGAGAAGGGGGATTACCTCTGAGGCACCTTTCTTAGCTATTGTCACAGGATTACGCTACTGTGGACTTATATGAGGGAATTAAAGAGAGATGGGGAAAAAATATAGATGAGGTAAGGTAGGTCAGGGATTGTGTTGGTGCTAGCTAGGTTAGAAAGGGACATAGCAAATGGAAAGGAGAATAGAATGCGTTTGACTTTTTTTGAACATGCCATGACCAGGGGAGCACAGCTTCAATCTTGAAGAGTCCAACATCCTCAGGTGATCTCCCACCATAAAGATACCTCATTCAGCACTCCAGTTCATAATTAGAATACCAGATAAAGATGTTGGACTCTGCCCTCCTCATTTAAAAATCAAATATTTGCAGAATTTTCTAATTGCTCTATGTTTGGTATTAAAATATTTTTCTATATTTGGTTAAAATACCTACCTACAATGCTACAATGATGATTAAAATGTGAAGATTTGAGGACAGAGTTGGAGTGACAAGGCAACTGCCTCTGTCAAAGAAAAAGACTAAGAAAACATGTGGATTGGTAATATAGCTTTATTTATAAGAGGGTATAAATACTTGTGCTTGACAGACTAACCAGAGAAAGGGTGTGACTAATGCCAGTGGGTTAGGAAGTACAGGACACACTGACCATGTAGCAAGAGCAAAACTTTATCAGACAGGACAGACAATGAACAATCAGGGAAAGAATCAACGTGGACATGCCACACACACACACACACATTATTGTTATACACTCACTGAACACTTTATTAGGAACAACTGTACACCTACTCATTCATGCATTTATCTAATCAGCCAATCGTGTGGCTGCAGTGCAATGCATAAAGTCATGCAGACACAGATCAGCAGCTTCGGGTAATGTTCACATCAACCATCAGATTCAGGGGGAAAAATGCAATCTCAGTGATTTTGACCATGGCATGATTGTTGGTGCCAGAAGGGCTGGTTTAAGTATTTCTATTACTGCTGATCTCTAGAGTTTACTCAGAATGGCTCAATAAAGAAAAAACATCCAGTGAGCAGCAGTTCTGCAGATGGAAACGTCTTGTTGATGAGAGAGTTCAACGGAGGATAGCATACTGGATCAAGGTGACAGAAAGGCTACAGTTACTCAGATAACCACTCTGTACAACTGTGGTGAGCTGAAAAGCATCTCAGAATGCACAACATGTCAAACCTTGGGGCAGCAGAGCCCATGTCAGGTTCCACTTCTGTTAGCCAAGAACAGAAAGCTGAGGCTGCAGTGGGCACAGGCTCACTAAAACTGGACAGCTGAAGACTGGAAAAAAACGTAGCCTGGTCTGATGAATCTCAATTTCTGCTGAGTCACACAGATGGCAGGGTCAGAATTTGGCACCGCTGAGCATGTGCACCCCTTCATGGCCACAGTTTACCCATCTTCTAATGGCTACTTCCAGCATGATAATGCACCATGTCACAAAACAAAAGTCCTCTCAAACTGGTTTCATTAATGAAACAATGAGTTCAGTATTCTTCAGTAGCCTTCCCAGTCACCAGTTCTGAATCCAATAGAACACCTTTGGGATGTGGTACAACAGGAGATTTATAGCATGAAAGTACATCTGAAAAATCTGCAGGAACTGCATGATGCAATTATGTGAACATGGACCAGAATCTCAAAGAAATCTTTCCAACATCTTGTGGAATCCATGCCACAAAGAACTGTTTTGAGAGCAAAGGGAGGCCCTGCCTAGTATTAGTATAGTGTTCCTAATAAAGTGTTTGGTGAGTGTATATGGTCATCAGTTGAGGTCCTGGAGTGATGGACTGCCTAGCACTGTCCCTGCTCAAAAACACCAGAAGAAATCAATACACTGTGCTGTTTTAAGGTCCACCAAGACTGCCATTGATTGCACCTGGGTTACATGCTGGACAGAGCTTCTTGGATAATTAATTTCTATAATAACTTACTCTGGGTGTCATCACCCTGGTCACCCTGGACAGCTCTACTGATGATGCCCATCCACTCCACCAGCTGTTTACTCTGGTTCTCCAGCTCTGTGGCAAAGCCCAGGTATACAGCAAAAACATCCCGCAAATCTTTTTTCAGAGCCTGAAAACAGTGTTATGATAAATACAAACTGAAAATATCACACATTCCATACACAAAGACAAGTATGGTCAGCTGTCTCTTAGCTGGCTTACCTGGACGTGTGAGAGGAGTTTGGCCAGGGGAACAAGAGTGCTCTTTTGCACATTTCCCTGGTGTTGACAGTGCCTCTTTGCCATAATCACATCCTCCTCTTGATCTCGTCGAATTTTTCCCATACACTTGAGCAAGTGTAAAAGATGAAAAGCTCACAAATAATAACAATTCAGTGACACTGGAACAAACCAACTATCAGAAAACTGACCTTGTTTTACTGTGACAAATTCAGCATATTTTATTTCTCAAAATACTACCTGAGGTGTTGAATATTTTAAGAATTTTTTTTGGAATTCTGGAGCTCTGAATTATATCCTATTATAACTTGGTGACCTTTTCATCTCAGCTGTAACCTTCCTTATGTTCAGAAGTAAATCACCTACTAGTGAACACCTGCCATCGGGTGACAAACCTCTTAACTCAGTGTAAAACCATCTGTCAGAACAAATCCCTAACTGTAACGCAGAAGCAATGACCATATGGCCACTACTTGGTATGGTTGACCTTTCACACCCATTAAAGATATTTTGATTTTTTTTTTTTTAATACAAATAAGCTGATTTGCTCACCATTACTGAAAAAACCCAAAACAAAGACACCATGTCTTTCATGAGGCTTTCTGATCCCATATTACAACAGAAAGTTCTTATTCTATTCATAGCATAAACCCATTATATATTAAAAACACAGCAACAGGCTGACCAGTAATTATTTAATTATAACACACATTATATATTAAAATTATATAGTCACAATTAACAAATAAAATCAAATTGATGTATGCCTGTGCAGTATACAGTTGATAATGTTGTTATTAAGTTACCTCAGCAAGTCTCAGGTGAAGAAGAGCATTCTCTGTCTCCAGCTCTAAAATCCGCTCTTCTTTACTCTGAAATTTAACATTTCTAACAACTTAGTCACTTTCCTTAAAAGACTTCAAAGACAATGGCTCCCAAAACTATTTTATTGCAGTATTATTGGCATGACTTAGCTAGTTCTGGATCTGAGCTTCAGTCTTCATCTTGATGTCACTGAACAGTTTGATGAAAGTCACTTACCCGGAGTTTGTGCTCCAGAAGGTGCACCTGATGTGCAAAAATCTGGTCTCTGTTAACAAAATGCGGCATTTTATAAAACTCAGTAGGCTACAGGAGAGAAATGTCATCAGCAGTTGACTATGTTTGCCAGGTGCAGTACAGTAGGCCAATTAACGGATTAACTCCTTTCTAATATGGCTGTCAGACCTCACCCTTCCTCACTTATATACAGTGTTTCATATACACTGTCACCCAACATTCACTATTTAATACAGAAATACTTACTATAGAGTACTGTCATCTAACATTCACTATTTAATACAGAAATACTTACTATAGAGTACTGTCCTAACTATGAAAAAACTTTGTGTCTTTGTGGATACATTAAAGTCTTGAATAAAGGTGAGTGCACTCACATTATTTGCAATTTACGTTATGGCGCCATCTACTGGCTATTTCTTTTCAAAGCCTATTTAAAGAAAATACCTACATTTCCTCTAACAGAAAATGTTTTATTTAAATTATATCTTCTAAACATTTGTGGCACATTATTGACAGCCATTAACTTTAGGGATGCAGATAATTTTGAAACCAGAGCTCTGTGAAAGAAATTACACTATTTATGAAAACTTTTTTTTGGAAAGAAAGAAAGAAAGAAAGCTAAAAAAAAAAAAACAAACAAAAAAAAACAACTACACAGCTGGCCTTTTACCTTGAAAGTCAAAATACTGACAATTGGTTGTGATATAAATTAGATAGATAGATAGATAGATAGATAGATAGATAGATAGATAGATAGAACTGAAGTGACAGACCACTAAGGTTGATTTTTTTATTCACTGAGGAGATACACAGCAGAGTTTAATATGTAAACATGTTTTTCTTGAGGTTTCAAACCAGCACATACAGTATTTCATATACAGCATT
This sequence comes from Pangasius sanitwongsei, assembly GCA_037576675.1. NCBI lineage: Eukaryota > Metazoa > Chordata > Actinopteri > Siluriformes > Pangasiidae > Pangasius > Pangasius sanitwongsei. The sequence goes on from CM075021.1 coordinate 10,246,828, forward strand.
CATCAGGCTGTTGGCAGGAAGCACAGGACTGAGGCTAATTCAGCCTTATGGCACACTGTAATATGTAGGCTAAGGCAAGTCTAAGGGAGAAGACATTTCTTAATTGATCAATACAATTAGTAACTCTTTCTAACTATTAGTAAAAGTAAAAATCTGACTTGGAGGTACAGTGAGAAATAGTTGCTCTGAGCCACAGAAAAGGAAAGCTGTAGACAGAACGTATATGAAAACATTTTATACATGGAATGTTAAAGGTAGTAGCTCTCATTGCTTTCTGTTTAGCTTCACAGCTTATGATATCTAGACTGAGAATTGTTGTTTGCATCTACAATCAATACATTTCTAAGTAATCTTGTTTACTTAGATAACATTGCTTAGATGGTTTTAATTTCAGTTTTAGGTTTTACTAGATATCTTAATCTCACCCTATCTGTCATCTTACCTCAAGCATTGCAAATTATGTAAACGTCAGACAAGGACAGTCAGAGTATGACTGTGAGGATTTATGTACATGATTTTCTAAGGAAGATCATAGTATTTATTGATTAATACTTCAGAGAAACCCATTCAGTGACTGCATGAGATGACTGAATTATAAAAAATATAACACACATTTTCCATAACATAATTTAAACACAATTTCAACAAATTAATGTAAGTGTCTAAGACCTGATCCTGTGTTCTGGAACAGCTACTGGTCTGTACGTGTGTGTTTGAGGGTGTCTTAAATTCTCTCTACACACATAGCAATTCCCATTCCTCCTCCAATGCACAGTGCAGCAACACCTTTTCTGCCCCCCGTCCTCTGAAGTGCATGCAGGAGGGTCACCAGCACCCTGCAGCCAGACATACCCAGAGGATGACCCAGAGAGATAGCACCACCACAGACGTTCACCTGCAACAGGAAAATAAGCACAGCCATCAAGGCACGGTATGTGAATTAATACAAAGTGGAGAGCTAGAAGGGAATGTGGCAATGCAGTATTTATTTTCCTTACTTATCCTCAGGTATGAGGACAAAAGGTAAAATATTCAGCAGTGACAAAAGAAATCGGGATAGACTTCATATTACCTTGAGATAGTAATAAAATGTGTATTAACAACTTGTTGGACATTCCATTGCTCAGTCATCAGAAAAGCGACCATATATAGTTTGCAGTTTAAATAGAACTAGGGTTAGCAGGGGGATGTTTGGAAAAAGTCACTTTAATTGGTAACAATAAATCTTTATGAATAGAGAGTGTATGGAGATGGGATGTAATGAGTAAAGACATTGTTATCTTACTGTAAACATTTTTATTCATGTTTATGACAATTAATGTGTAACTACATTTTATCTATTCTCTCCTTTTAAAATGTTATTTAATCAAAAATGGCACGAATTTATTAACTAAACAGAAAAGGTTTGTTCAGAGGAACTTATATAGCAGTTAAAACTTGTGTTAAACACGAATTAACAAATTATCATTAACTACTACTGACAATTCTGGTCCTACAGAACAATCCAAGTTTTTCTTGGATTCTTACATTCTTCCTGGAGTAAGAACTAAACTAATCTCCTGCAACAGTAAATAAATGCAGGTGTATCACATGCACAGACTGAGACATATTATCAGTGCAAAGATTCCATGATACATTGCATAAAGGAGATTAAGGTCAGCTCAGAACAGATGTCACTACTTGTGCTAAGCAAGTGACAATCCACTAGGTGTTCCCACATGGACACCTTACATACTGCACTGAAACAAGTCTCACCGTTGCTTCTGTGGATAATTTCACCTGGATGTGGATAATCCCACCTGAATGCTGTAGGTTTGTACCTACGAACTGCTGCTGTAATCATAAAGACTTTCCTTTGTTCATCTCAGGACTCGTATTTTCAAAATGCTCACACTGAACATCCTTTCTGGTGTCACCCAGAAGAAGATGGGTTCACTTTTTAGTCTGGTTCCCCTCAAGGCTTTTTTCTCATGTCTTATCAGGCAGTTTTGTCCCTCCATTGTGGTTTTTGGCTCACTCATTAAGGAACTACATTTTCATATTGATTTCTGTAAAGCTGCTTTGTGACCATGTCTATTGTTAAAAGGGCTATTCCGATGGTCATGTGCTTCAAGTAGAGTGAATGAAATAAAATGAATAACCTTGTCGGGGTTCAGGGCAAGTTCCTTAACCACTGCGAGGCACTGAGCAGCGAAAGCCTCATTGATTTCATACAGATCCACCTCAGGCAGCTGCCAGCCAGCCTTCTGTGTCTAGTGAGACAGGAGATACAATTTGGATTTACACACACCAATAACTGAAAACATTTGTATTTACGAAAATGCACCAATATATATACAAATATAATTTGAATAACCATGAGCAGATGCTTTAAAATAAATATTTCCATAAAAACAGACAGGTTAGAATAAAGGTCAACATTTTGTTTTTGTAATTGCATGACTAGCCATCTGTGGACTGTAAGGGACACTCACTGCTTTTCTGATGGCTGAAATTGGCCCTGTGCCCATGATGGATGGATCAAGGCCAGTCTGAGCCCATGAGACAATTCGTGCCATTGGATGCAGACCACGCCTCTGAGCCTCTGACTGGCTCATGAGCACAGTAGCTGCAGCCCCATCATTTATTCCTGTGAAAGAGAAGGCAGACTCCAGATAACATCTATCATAGATATTGCACAGATGATGAGGAACAGAGATTTTGTAAGTGCATCATTGTCTTGCTGAGTAACATTTAGAAGTGAAAGAACTGTTATTTAGCTAACCATGATTGAGAATCAGTCTTGTTTATTTACCTGATGCATTGCCAGCCGTGACTGTGCCAGACCCGTCCTTCAGAAAACAGGGCTTCAGCTTGGACATGGCATCCATGTTGCTCCCATGGCGAGGAAATTCATCAACTTTTACTTCTACTGGACCTAATATAAATAAAAAATAAATTAAAAACTCTCAGACCAGCCAACTCTGGAGCAGAACAATACATAATGGAACAATGGTCAATGTCTGACCTGCATAGCAAAGCAAAGTAAACAAACTGTTTTTAATCACTGTCTAATTATCAACACCAGTAAAATTTTTATGTAAATCGATAGATTTGACACTTCATTGTAGGCCTATTTAATTTTTTTTCCCACTCACATTTCTCAGCCTTTTTCCTTTTTTGAAAGTGCTGTTTTTGATCATTTTTGCCCAAAAAAAAAAAAAAACTGGTGACAACCCTTATAGTTATAATGTTAACTATATTAACAATTAAGTGTTAACTATATGCTTGTTGAATATTAGCCAAGTCAACTACAGCGAGTCAAGAGCACAGATGAAAAGATTATTAATGTGAGATGGGAGAAGGGGGCAAAGCTTTCATGTCAGTTAATATTGGAGAGTTTAAAACATCTGCGAACCAATCCATCATTTTAGATTCATATGATTGATGAGACACATACTCAGACACATACTCCAAAGTTAAAATGCACAAAATGCATAAAGCCTGGCAGGTCTGTAAGATCAAATGTAACGTAACTGAGTAAGATAACTGACACAGCGTGGTACCTTTTCTTGAAGGAACAATAACTGGAACAATCTCCTGGTTAAAGTAGCCAGCCTTCTGGGCTGCCTCAGTTCTGCTCTGTGAGGTGACAGCATACTGATCCTGAGCTTCTCGGGTCACACCCCACTGCTTAGCCACGTTCTCCGCTGCAGAGAGACAACAAAAAGCCCCAAAATTACAAAGCAAAAGCCTTAAAAAATGCCTTTCTGGTCTATCAAAGTGGATTTGTAATATTCTATACTGGTGTGGTTAGAGTGCACTTTGCCAACATCAGTCAACCATCATTCCAAAGTACAGAAAAGCTTGGGAAATGTCAGTGCTGGGCAAATATACCTGTGATACCCATGTGGCAGTTGTGAAAAGCATCTGTGAGTCCATCTGCCACTATAGAGTCCTGCAGTGTGGCATCTCCCATCTTTATTCCTGACCTCATTTGCACTGTGTGAGGTGCCTAAGGACCAAAGTGTACAGGCAAAACCTCTCTTTAATATGTTGTAGTCCAAAATACATCAGTGGTTGTCACTGTTTTAATCTCAGTATTCAACTAAAATAAATTAAAAAGATCCAGTTAAATGAAATTGCTTAGAAAGAACAAGATAAGCAACTAATATGACTAAATAATGACAACACTTATCTTTTAATGCTTAACAATTAGTTTATGCCTATAAATAAGTGGTCCTTCATGTTACCACTTTGGACCATTTACATCACACGCTGCATCCGCAAAGCCACTAGCATTGTGGATGACCCCACGCACCCCTCACACACACTCTTCACCCTCCTGCTGTCTGGTAAAAGGCACCGAAGCATTCGGGCCCTCACGACCAGACTGTGCAACAGTTGCTTCCCTCAAGCCATCAGACTCCTCAATACTCAGAGACTGGACTGACAACACACACACTCACACTCAACTGAACACCATCCCACTCCCTTTGCAATTTTTGCACATTTCTGTATTTACTACCTGCATTTTTGCTGCTACTGTAATTGTAAAAATATTGTATATAATTCTTGTCATTAATATACTCTCTACCTGGCTGCTACCTCAACAACTACTATGTCCATATATGATAAAAGCTTATCTGCTGAATACTATGTCATAGCTGTTATGTTTATATTCACATCAATTTATTATATTATTATTCTTTTGCACTACCTGTTATATCTGACCCTTTCACACTAGAACTGTGTACTGGTCGGCACTGCACTCTCTCTTACTGTGCCCATTGTCCTGTTTTAGTAGTTATTGTACTTTCTTGTGCTGTTTGCACATGTTTGCATGTGTACTTTATGTAGTTCTGTGTTGTTGTATGTAGTACCATGGTCGTTGTTTCGTTTCACAGTGTACCGTACCAACTGTGGTTGAAATGACAGTAAAGCCACTTGACTTGACTTGACTTGTGCCATGAGATATCTGTTTTGAATAGCAATGCAGGGATAATAAACACATACTTCTCTGTCCATTCATATTTAAATATTCTGTTTTCACATTCGACTTTTTTTTTTTTTTTAAACAAAAATCAGGCCAGACACGGTAAATAAAATGAAAAAACTGATAAAGTCTGTGAAAACTCTTTCCTCTCTGATCTAATGTCTCTGTAGCTACAGTAGTCTCTGGTCTGATGAACTGTCTTCAACTAAATATGTTACAGAAGAACTATGGCCATTTGTTTCATATGTTTATCAGCTGTGTTTTGACAGTATTTTTCCAGAAACTTGGAAATATTTTTGCTCAGTACCACTGAAGTACTTTGCTGGGTCCGCAACCAGATTGCAGTATGCCATTTGATGATGCCTGATCTAAGCCCTAAACATTACCTACCCGGCTCATGCTCTCCATGCCCCCTGCCACCACTACTGTGGACTCTCCCATTATGATGGACTGAGCTCCAAGACACACAGCTTTTAGACCAGATCCACACACCATCTGACAGCTCCACGCTGGCACAGGGTACGGGATTCCTGCACCAACACTAGCCTGCCGTGTAGGGTTCTGTCCATGGCCTGAGAACAGCAAATGTAAAGAGTTAGCATTGAACAAGCACTCCTTAAGTCCATTACTTACACTGTATTACATGTTATCAGTAAGCCTGAGACAGTGTACTTTGTTGGCGATTAGACAGTGGCACAATATCTATGGTTTCTTAGCAAACGTGTTGAAATGTAACAATTAAAAATAAGGTTAAAATCACAGAATATCAACGTTAACATCTACACTATATTAAGGGAACCCTACAGGAATCACAAGCCTTTTTTACATCCTCACATCACTGGATAAATGAATATAATGTTAAATTAAAACAGTGTTCGGCTGCAAATCCTATGCAGTCGATGCATCATTGACCAGTTGCTTATAAGCTGCACTGTAAAACTCTTGCTAACTAATTTATGCAGTAAAAACATTACCTGCAGTGAGGACATGTCCCATGATGACCTCAGATACCTCATCTGGCTTTACATCAGCCCTCTTCAGGACATCCTTAATGACTACTGCAGCCAAATCAGAAGGTACCACACTGCTCAGTGCCCCATTGAACGACCCTTGAAAGACACAAATATTGCTCCATCTCAAAATTTGTTATATGTTATTTAAACCATATAGAACTATACCTTCACATTTTTATAACACTCTCATACACTATACTGAAAACATGTAGCTCTAAAATAATCAGGGCCATCATTAAAGGGATCAGTGAAACACAATAACCCTGAGGGACCCTGTATAAAGCTGAGAAAGTTGTTGAATTCATTCATTTATTCATTCGCTGAATGCTCCTGTTTATTAGAGACACTGATAACAGATCAGTGATAACTCCGCCCTCATAATAACTCACAATACAGTATGCTTGCTTATTATTTTCTAATTCATTTCCATGCTGAACTTTATTCAGTTTAAGTAAACACATGATGTGAGATACATTACATGAACACTTCTATTAGCTGTGTTTTAGCTACATAACATCCAGTGTTGACATTTTGTTTGACTGAAGAGTGATTCCATAATCGCAGAGTCATTTACCCATCCAAAAAATGTGTTAACCCATATCAGGCAACAATATCTATCTATCTATCTATCTATCTATCTATCTATCTACACTATATTACCAAAAGTATTCGGTCACCTGCCTTGACTCACATATGAACTTAAGTGCCATCCCATTC
>CM075021.1:10256179-10274693 GCA_037576675.1 Pangasius sanitwongsei
ATTGTGGTGGTGTATAGAGCCAAAAATGTTAGAATTGTGTCGATGTCCCAATATTTATGGACCTGACTGTATATGATGACAAAGCTGTCAGCAGTAGTGGGTCATAGACGAAAAAGGAATCATACTTTCATAAAATATTTGCATGTTAAATAAAAATAGGAAAGCTTTACATCTAAAAATTTAAATAAATAAATAGGAAACTTTACATCTTAAGTAAAATTCACTGCCTTACAAATAAACAAAAGTACAAACAGTAACAACAGATTTTAATGTGTTTTTGTGGTGTAACTTGTGATTTGTAGGTTATGCAAATTGTAGCACTAAAAAGTATTCCTTATGAGTTTTTGACAGTTATCCATCAATACCTGTTCAATTTGTTAATAACATTTAAAACACGTTTTTGAAAATATTGAATAGCAAAAAAAAAAACAAAAACAAACAAACAAAAAAAAAGTCTGCCACCAAGAAGTCTAGTCCTTTCAGACATTTGACCTTGCTGTGACCTTGTCCTTATTTGGATCAATTTCAAAATCTAATCAGTTCATCTGCCGCTTACAATGATAATTCCATATAAATCCTACAAGCATTCAACTGCTCGTTCCTGAGATATTGTTCTAACAAGAATCTCAGACAGACAACCCAAACACATAGTGGCAAAGACATAATACAATTATACATAAACCATGTAGAGTATAAATTCATGAACTTCTGCTTTGTTTTTGACCACAAAAGAATAAAAGAGCAAAAAAAAAAAACAAACAAACAAAAAAAAAGATTCTCTTACCATCTTGGCTGCTCTTGAGCTCCTCGCTGTACTTTTTCTGCAGGGCAAGCTCAGCCTCTAGCTGGGCGATGCGGCCCTGTGACAGCTGCCTGCCCAGCTCCTGGTTCTCCTGGATCAGCATGCGACACTTCGCCATCAGCTTCTTACCAGTCTGGCTGCAAGGGAGACAAGTCTGACATCACATGGTGAACAGAGCCATGAGCAAAACAAGGACAGCTGGAGTAACTGCCGAGTGGCAACACTGCAGGGTAAGGTCCACAACACCACCTTGGTCATTAGTTAAATGATCCAAGACATTCAAAATGGTATGTGGGTGATGAACAATTATGAGGAACCCTAACAGATGAGTGTACCAGTCATAAATCAAAACTCAATGCAAAACTCTACCAACCCATAGATGAAAGACGGAACCAATAAATTTCTCACAGTAACATTTGACAGGCACCAATTAGAAATGCACACAGACTCCAAATACACATGGTTGTCCATAGATGACATACCAGACCTCAGAACAAGTACCTAGCATTTTCACACTTTAAGACCATCTATGTAAATATATAAAACTGTGGCAAATTTACTTTTAAATTGTTCAAAAGTTTGCGTATGTGTTAAATGACACTGAACTACATGTGCCATACTCCAACACCTACAGTGTCCTGACAATAACAGTGAGGGCCAAAACATACCATTAACTTTTACATTACGTTTTATGGGCATAAATAGGGTTACCACAAGTTACGTACATGACAACTTACAGTATGGCTATTGGCAGACTGTGTTGTAATAAGCACATGGAGAAATACTGATGTGGATATACTTTTCTGAAACGCAAGTCCAGAAATATTTGAACAGGAGTTTGAATACAATTATTAATGATAGTGTAAGTGCCAACAAGTTCTTAATTATTTTGCAAATGTCTGACTATAGGAAGTTACACTGATGTAGGAAAGCTGATATACTCAGTGTAACAAGTTGCCTTAAGTGCTACATGTTAAACATTAATGATTAACACAACGGTGGCAGCTCAAACCCTCTGACCAGAAAGAGACATTAGAAGCTTGGGTAATGGAGATGAGAAAATAATGTTTTGGCTGAGATGATTAACTGTGCAACCATGTTAACTGTGTTCTAAAATTGTTATAACTGCATTTAAGATTTGCAAACATCACCTAAAGCATTAAACTTAATGGTGAAGGATTAAAAACAATGACACTGAACAGCTCTGTAATGGAAATATTTCACAAGAAAAACACCTGTTAATAAAAGTAGTGTCCTTACCAAACAGTCTAAAAATGCACTTATATCGATAAAATGTTGGACCTAAAACTTGTGATCAAACAACACAGCAGCATAGACATACATATAAACAGCTTTAGTAATTACCTCCAAGACACATGGGCATTCACATTGAAATAAAAAGCTTGCACCTGCAGCAGTGTATTAGAAATTCTTCGCATTTTAACACATGCTCTACCAAGTGTGGAAAGCCAATCGTCTTTCCCCCTAAACACTGCTGTAAGTGCAAAAAGCATTTCCAAGAACAAACAACATAAACAAAGCAAAAAATATAAAAACTATGAACACAAAGAAAAAGAGGAAAGAAAAGTTAAACACTGTACCGTCTCTTGCACCAGCGAGATGGTTGTTAAACAAAGTCTCTGTAGACCACAGGGTCTTACTCTTTCCCCAAAGTATTACATCATTAGAAAGGCTCCTCCCCCCAGAGTCTTATGATCGATAACTCCTCTCATTGTATTACATCACTTTACTGTCCCCCTCCCCCAGGTCGTTTCTAAATTCTTACCCAGAGTCTTAACAGTTCTACACTGCTGGGGGTAAAAGATGGGAGATATGCATGTGCAACATATTCTTTTGGGGGTCATATTTTAAATGTTCAATCAGTGATTTTTAAACTACAGTTCAATCAGCTCCAGAGCAAATGCCTTGCTCAAGTCTCTCTCAATGGCCGCCAACGATTTATTAGAGCAATCTGTCTAACATAGGCTGTTGGGGGCTGGAAGGAGGGGTTGTTTCCGCTGTGACCACCTCTTCAGGAACAGTCCCGATTCCTTCAGGCCTCTGTACCATGAGGGGGTGTGGGGAAGAGAAAGCTGAAACAGTGTCACCTGACCAAAACTGGCTTTTCAGTTTCTGTTCTGTTTCACTTTTACATTACAGTATGATAATAGCAGCACAGAACAAGAGAAAAAAAATGTCTTTCTGTGTTTGGCTTTTAAGTCTGAGTCTCGTTGTGAGCATAGCATTTCAGTCTTCCCCCACCATTATTTGCACTCCTGCAGTGGAGAAAGTGAGGGGGTGAGTCAGGAAAGTCTTGACTTTTGTTTGGAGGGGGGAGTTATTTTAGTTTACCTATCAGGTGTAAATTTCCAGGCACTCAGTTCATTTTGGGCTTGCTCCAGTTTGTCTTTAGTCTGTTCCAGTTCAGCCTTCATTTTAAGGAAAAATAAGTTGATGGCTGGGTCCACCATGGAGGATCTCAGTTGAGCCACACTGGGTTGCTGCACTTGCTTCAGGTACTGGATCTGCGTCTGAAAGGGGACAAACTGTGTTAGAAACTGAATCAACAGAAGAATCATATCACTCTCATATGTTTTACATCAGCAGTAAGACCAACCCTGAGCAATTAAACCAATTTCAGAAGACAAATGTGAAAAGGATTAGTGTGGAAAACCTCATTTGTGCTCCTAACAATATTGCGGCATGGGTAACAAGTAGAAATCAATGCCAACTGGGATAAAAAGAAATAAAAATGTATTGAACATATACACTATACTAATTAAAACTTCTGTCAAAAGTTAGTGCACTATAATATGTAAATATAAATGCATAGAGTTCACTATATACAGTGATTGTGAGCCTCTTCATACAAGAAATATTTCCTGGTACTATCATTTGGTGTTGAAAATTAACTCCAAATAGGGCACGGCCCAGGCTTACTGACAATAAAAGCCAAGTTGTTTCCCCATGTTGTCTGTTATATTATCTCGATATTCTGACATCCCTACCTGCACAGCCTGACAAATAGGACAGTCGCCTGTTCCCTTAACAATGGAAAAGCACTTACAACAAGTTATGTTTTGGGGGGGGGGATTAATTGTGCTTTGTAACACCAATGTGCATGCTTTAGATGCCAAAGAAATAAAAATGGCTAAAGCCCTACAGCAAATTGTTGAATGGTTGCCTTGTATTTAGAAACTGTGCTCTGTAAGAAGTAAGAACAAAACTTTCTATACAATACCTGGTTAATAATGATGTCGTTTCACCTTTTATAGCAACACACTGATAGGACACCATACAGGCATCTTTTACAGTTAATATTTCTTTACCGTGGACTACAGTTACTAAATTATGACTGAAGGAGAACCAGAAAGTGAAATACTTACTGTACATTCCTGCATTTCCTGTTCTTTTGTGGCTAGCCTCATCACCAGAATGTTCTCTCTGCGTGCCGACTCTTGCTGTTGCTGCTTTAGCTTCTCCTCAGACTCCTTAAGACCAGTCACATCATTGGCTATGGACATAATATGCAATTAGTATATGGCCCACAGAAACAATGCACTAAACCTGAAACAATCCATTGCATTATGTGTATAAAATGGTTAAAATCTGTAACACATTATGAACAGAACAGAGCATGAATGTATGCAAGGCAAACTACCAGCATTTACTTACAATTCAGATCAGCATATTTCGCTTCGAGCACCTGGACATAGGCTTCATGCTGTTTCCACCTAAGATGTTGAGGGAAGTATTTAGAATATATTTATTTGGGTAAAAGGAATTCAAGGAAAGGAACAATACCAAACATCATATAGTCTTCCTTACCTTGCACACAGCTCCTCTCTGGTCAGGGTCTTCATGTCAGATTCACTAAGGCGAACCTGAATCAAAATGTTTGTATTTATTAGCAGACAGTATAACAGAAGCTCTGATCAATGTTGCCAGGTATGTAATTTTACTGCAAAATTGGTCTACCACAGCAAGTTAATCTGTCATACAACTGATTAATTATAATCTTCCAAAAGCCAAGTTGGGCATTTTAAGGTCCCATTTGGCATTTTTAATGCATTTGTATAAATCAAGTACTACATAGGCTATTGCAAATACACAGAACATGGACAGAGCAAAGTATTTCAGCTGAACTGAAACAAGTACTCCAAAATACTGTTCTACATGTTCTACTCTTAAAGGAAAAGCCACGCTAAAAAACCTGCATATTAATCTTTTATAGCTAACATGATTTTCAGTCCTGTCCAAGATTTATTTTCTAATGAAATTGAGTTTTATTTTAAACTTCTTTCATGAACACGCAATGCCATTCAACTACCTGCTGATAGTGGCTCTGGTGGGATTTACCCCTTACTTCAGACTAATGCAGCAGTGATTTTGCCCTTTATTCTGACAAACGCAGAAGTTTCCAAAGCTTTAATACAACACCATTGTACTTGTCATCTTGTAGATTGCCAACTAGCTGAGGCCGAGTCCTCTGCCGTCGTATAAAGGCACTGCATTGTGAAATTTTGAGTACAGCGGTCGCTGTCTCTGATTCTATGTTGGATATCTCACTAATACAATTAAGCTGAATCACAAGCGCAAGAGTGCTGTTGTACTGAATATCAGCATGGCTGTGATTCGGCTGTAGGAATGATGCCACAGCGCTGCTGTAACACAACAATTCTATAAAGAAGAAATGAATCTTGAGCAACTGACATTTCAGACACAATATGGACAAATATTTCATTTATTTTTGCTCAGGCAACAAAAACAGTACCCAATAGTACCACAGCTGGATAGAGTATTGCCATGAAATGCACAGACTGACGTAGTAAGTGTAGTAACGTCTTCAGTGTACTAAACTATGCCTAGAATTGTAATTTTATGTAGCGGACACAGACAAATTGATCGATACAAACAGTGAAATGTCCCAGTTCTGTTACATTAAATATCAGCAGTCTTGAATGCCACAGTCTTAAATGTCCAATCGAATTGGTGGCCCGGAACTAAATGTTGTACAACATGGAACATCACTGGAAAACGGTGAGTGAAAAGAAGCGCTTGCTATTTTGTTTTTAGGAGCTAACAGTGAAACCTGACCGTTTATCCCTTCAGCTGAGATTTTTCTCTCCTATCAAGCACCACTGTATCTGAGCAGTGTCCCCCTGTGACATCACTGCGGCACACAGCCACTATCTCCTCGCAGGAATAACGAAAATACAGCATCAGCTACAATTATTAACACCTGCATTGCTATAGACATCACAAATATCTCAATATGAAGATAACGTGTTTCAGGGTGGACTTTTCCTTTAACACCACTGCTTCAGTTTACTCACCTTCTTCGGGAGAGGTTCTTCATTAGTCATCTTGATCTCTGCAAAATGAAAAAAAAAAAGAGAGAGAAACAAACAATGAGAAATCAACATATTAGACATATTCTCAACAACAACAAACAAAGCCACAGAATGAGTTCGGTTTTGGTAAAATGGATTAAATGGCCGCAGAGAAGAGCGTGTGTTCACACGTGGGGTGTAAAAGCACAGCCGCTGGGACACGGCAGGACCCCGGGACATGGAGTCGCCTCCTGCACTACGCTGCTGCCTGCACGCCTGGCGCCAGCTAGCCCCATTTATCCTACAACACAAACTCGTGTCTGCTACATTCCCGTTAGCTATCTGCAGCCCTCTAACGTTATCCTACAACGCTCTGCATTAAACTAGAAATAATTACGTTAACTAGCTGTAGGTTAGCTTCTCAAAAAAGCGCTATCCACGCTCAGAAATCGGCTGCTGTTAGAAATCCGCACAGTGGTGGGACTGTTCGCGCTAAATCTGGCGCTAGCGTTAGCATGGCTCACTCCGTGCTGCAAACAGGCGAATGAGCAGCTAGCAAACAAACACGCAAAGATTTAGGAACATTTTCACAAACAGCTACTCCATACACACACAAATACCAACAAACGGATACGCGCAGTTTGCTGCTATTTAGACTGGTCACTAGCTACCTGTCGGCTTCGTGTTTTATCAGTTTCTTGCTGTCACAAAATGGCGGAAAGGGAAGAGACTCTCCCTACGAGCAGCGCCGCTCTCCTCGCCCATGTTTCTCATAAACAACGCCAACAAACACCGTGAGATACTTACACACCCCTGAGTTAGACCAAGACGACCCGGTTTTCTTAAAATATGTTATGACTCCGCTCCCAGTCAAATTTATTTGCGTTATTCAAATAAATAAAGCGAAATGTGACTTTAGAACCAACTAAGCGTATCCGCCATCACTGAGACGATGTTCCGCCACCAAGTGTCACACGAGCCTACTGGTTGCCATGCTTTGTCTGCAGGCGGATCTCGCCATATCCTGCGATCTAATTGGCTTGTGGCCGACGGACTGCGCGCGAGAAACATCTATTAGCCAATCGGAGTGTAGGAGGCGGGTTTAATAACGCTACTGGTAGCCAGTGCGCATGTTATCATGAGTGATCAACGGGCAGAAACAATACTTGTTGTCTTCAGCCATTAATAATCACAGAATAAATAATAACAAAAAATACCCAGTTCAACATATTTGTCATGCACATATTAAAAGCATGCAAGTTACTGTATAACGTATCTACAACTAATGTTTACAAGCAAGTAGCCAAATTAGCTAAAGGAAGTTGCGAGGTAGGTAGCATCGCTAAACAGTCATCTAATTAATTATCTAACTAACATCCTGATCAGCAGTATGTTAAATGAATGTTTGGCACACACCATCGCACATGGTATTGTCAGTCTCCTCCACGATCAGTACCCACACTTCGTCTGCTAAAATCAAACGTACAAGCAGTCAGCAGATCTCGCAATATACTTTTCAGATACTGTTTGAAGGCAAAAGCAGCGCGGAACCACATGAATTAAACCAAACACAGAACAAGCAACAGAAGCAAGGCCAGCTAAGTATGGCTTGCATTCAATCCAGAAAAGAGTCGATTCGCCGATTCTAGGCATTGGGAATGGAGAGTCAACTCCACATATTACGAGTCGATTCCACACCGTTGAAAGGATTCGTCGTTAAAAGAGGAGAATTAGCTGCCGCTGTATGCGTCTCAAACACCAGCAGTCAGCTGTTCTTCGGAAAACAAAGTAAATGCTAAAGTATATTAAGGCTTCCCACCCGAGGAATTTGTGTCAGGCACAGGGTTAGGCTGTTAGCTATCTAAAGTTAATTTAACTTCAGAGATTTAATCTAAACTTTATCTTTAAACTTCATAGGAGGTGCTAATGTTAACACTTCAGATTACATTGTTAAATAAACTGCCACTTGCTTATAATAATCGTTGTACGTGAAAATAAAGATTGTGTCGTGACTCCTTGTCATTCATACTGTCAATCATAATAGAGTATTATATACGTAAATAATACTGAACTTGTTTAAAGTCATTTCCGGTCCTGCGTTTGTTTGTTTTAATGAGAAAAATATTGTGTGGAATCATCTCTCATATTTGATTCAATCGAATCCCAACAGCCGTAAGAGTCGACTGCTAAATCTCTGGAATCAGTGCTATGGATTTAGTGAGCAGGCACGGGGGTGGGATTCAGAGTTTCATTATTAGCACCAAGCGTGTAGTGTTTAGAAATAAAATTAACGCAATGTCTAAAAGTTTTCATGTACTGAACATGTACAATTCTTCAAATTCGAGTTGCCATGAGATGCATAGTGGGCAGTGCACCACTTTATTCATTACTGTTCTCCCTAAATACACAAAATGGTACATTCCCCTCAGGTTCAAGTTGAAACTTCAAGGGCAGGTTAAAGCTGAAGTCAGTGTGAGGTAGCTAACGTATCACGCACACGGCAGTGTGAAGTATAAGAAGAAGTGAGAGCATGTTGAGCAGAATTGGACATGTTCGCAGGTAATGCCCGACACTTAGAGCTGCAAAAGCCCTTAAAAAACTCGGTGTTTTGCTCGGTATTACGTGTTAAGTATTAATGAACAAAACGACGTAATCAGTTAGCCTAGCTAGCAGACGTTAGTAAGTTGTTAGCTAGCCATTTAGCGAGTCTACAACTACAGAGCTCACCAGTTTGAACTACAGCTCTGGTTCATTTCAGAAATTATTCTCTTACCTTTATATTTCGATTGGTGTCAGCTATTAAAGTGTCAAGCTTTTCATGTAGTTTCAGATTAGCCCTCTCTGGCTGTGGTAGATTTGTAGCACGTGATTAATTGTGTAGAGTTAAAAGGCGTTAGTAGTGTAACAAACCCCTTTTAGTAAACTTGCATTAATTAGCAATTTCATCTAAACTATATAGTTATCTACTAGATACAGAACGTGAATACTTTAGTGTTGCACATAGCTTGGTAATCTTGCTTGGCAAGAGTGTCAAATATCTGAGGGCAGAGTGCACAGTTTTTGTAGTGCAACTGTTTGCATATACACCAATCAGCCATAACATTAAAACCATCTGCCCAATATTGTGTAGGTCCCCCTTGTGCAGCTCCATACGCAGCAAGCTGGGAAACACTGTGTTCGGACACCTTTCTGTCATAGACAGCATTAACTTTTTCAGCTCTTCTGTGGGATCGGACCAGAAGGGCTAGCATCCGCTCCTCATACACATCAGTGAGCCTTGGGCGCCCATGACCCTGTCGCCAGTTCACTGGTTGTCCTTTCTTTCACCACTTTTGGTGCCAACCACTGCATACCGTGAACACCTCAAAAAACCTGCTGTTTTGGAGATGCTCTGACCCAGTCGTCTAGCCATCACAATTTGGCCCTTGTCAACGTCTCTCAGATCCTTACGCTTGCCCATTTTTTCTGCTTCCAACACATCAACTTCGAGAACTGGCTGTTCACTTGCTGCCTAATATACCCCACCCCCTGACGGTTGCCATTGTAACAAGATAATCCATGTTATTCACTTCACCTTTCAGTGGTTTTAATGTTATGGCTGATCGGTGTAGCGTTCCCCCTTTAACATGATACTAAAGTCAGCCTGCCCTATAGGCCAATACTGGTCCAATCCTGACCTCTGCTTTTGGTAAGTTTTGCAAAATATCATGATGGCAGCTTCAAGACAACTTGCATTTTTTGTGCACAATCTATGATGTGTTTATAAACATCACACAGGTTGGCTTAATCCGAAAAAATATCTCAGATTGTTCCAATACAGCTTCAATGCTTTGCACTGATACCCTGTAGCTCCCTACGGATTATGAATATGTAGAGCCCCATTCACTTATATTTAGGTTGTTAATTAAAATGATAACCATGAATTTTAATCTACATCCCTATTCTCAATCACTTTGTTTCTGTCCTGATGTTTCAAACCATGGATCACATTAGGTGTGCAGCTGGCTTGAATCCCCTGCTGGGCATTTTGGCCTCCAGACAGAAGCACACACTTCCAGATCTGCCTTACGACTACGGTGCACTAGAACCTCACATCTCAGCTGAGATCATGCAGCTTCACCACAGCAAGCACCATGCAACATATGTCAACAACCTTAATGTTACTGAAGAGAAATATCAAGAGGCTCTGGCCAAAGGTAACTCAGAGTTTATTGCATATTTTAATGGATTATGATTTCAGCTGTCAGTGCACTGAAATGCATTATTTCCTTGCCTTGATTTGGTCAGCCTGCAAATGAATGAGGAATTAATATTTGACTAAACTGGTTTGTAAAAGAAGTTGCTCCTTGGCTTCCCCCTTGTCATCTCTGCCCCCTGTTACTAATCTTCTCCTACAGGTGATGTAACAACACAGGTGGCCCTTCAGGCAGCACTGAGGTTTAATGGTGGTGGTCACATCAACCACACCATCTTCTGGACAAACCTGTCTCCAAATGGTGGAGGAGAACCACAGGGTCAGAGATGCTGTACACTTCCTTTGCTCTAAATCTTCACAATATCTACATTACAACATGCTTGTTCTCAAGCTGTAGCATAGCTTTGTATATCTTTTGGTAGTAAAGTAACCATTTTTAAACTGACCTTATAAGATGCCCGAACCAAACAAAAATATGTAAATACATATTGTATTTTTCCCCTAGGTGAGTTGATGGAGGCCATTAAGCGTGACTTTGGCTCATTTCAGAAGATGAAGGAGAAGATGTCTTCTGCCACTGTGGCGGTTCAAGGATCAGGGTGGGGATGGCTGGGCTTCGAAAAGGAGAATGGGAGGCTGAGAATTGCTGTGTGTGCAAACCAAGATCCTCTGCAGGGAACCACTGGTAAGAACTTTCAAAAACAAAATGGAGATGCAACCTAAAAGAGTGATCATGGAAATATCTGTCCATACCTCTACTTCAAATTACAGCATGCACATTATCGTTATTTGAATGTGGATTTAATTTGGCACAGCTGCTATTGTGAAATAATTTGCGAACTCCATTTTTGCAGACTAACTGACATTTAGTGCATGTTAGGCAGTGATATAAAAAATGTTCTGGTCTGCAGTGAGTGATACCAGACAGCCACTCTAAGCAAAATTACAAAATCACTTCAATGCCCATTTCGTTCAGACACAAGTAGCTAGAATTAAATTATAACAAGCAGTTATCAGGGTGTTGCAGCTTTCGAATGCATGATGTAGGTGGCATCATTTTCATAATTTCTGCAGTATCTCATGAAGCAGAACTGTACAACACAATGAGAAATGCTTTTAACCTGTTTTCCTCAGCTTAAATCATCATTGTCTTGCATCTTTTTCTGCTTCTCTCTCTCTCTCTCTCTCTCTCTTTTTAAATAAAGGTCTCATCCCACTGCTTGGCATTGATGTCTGGGAACATGCATACTATCTTCAGTACAAAAACGTCAGACCCGACTACGTTAAAGCCATATGGGACATTATAAACTGGGAGAATGTTAATGAGCGCTTTCAAGCTGCCAAGAAGTAAAACCACCATTTCTTTAAAGATAATACAGCCTTCTTCAAAACGCACAAACAACACACCACATAATGAATGTCAAATTCTGTAATCGCTAGTACAAGAAGAGATGTGATAAATAGTTTTTGTCAAAACCAAGGCTGTTTGTCAGAATATCTCAGACTCTCAAGTCACTAAAATAATGCAGTTTTGTTTTCGTTATGTGTAATTAAACCATTATTTAAACTAACTCAGTAGTAGTGTGTTTACTTCCTTTAAAACAGATGAGTTATTATGTAACATTATTTTTGGATGGTTTGAAAGCTCCGGTGATCTTTTATGTGATGTGTGTACAAAAACTCAACATTTGGACTTAATCATCATTGCATACCTCAGACCCAATTATCATGAGGAATGGAAAATCGACCACTTTCAGTAAATGATGTCAGAAGTCCTAGGTTATGACCCATATGCAGACCTTTGTGATTTAATCAAACTTGTATCCTAGTGATACTTGACTTCTGTAGTTAAAATGGATTATTTTCTGGCACAAGGAATGGATCATCAGCAACAGTAAGGAAGGGGATAAAATCTTATACATGATTTCAGAACATTGATATTGTTTTCCTATATCACTAAGCTCACTAAGGAGTTAGTGATTTTTTTTGTTTTAAGTGTTCAATACCCCCCTTTTAATTATATAAAAAACACGCTTATTGATGTTTAGCATTATCACTCTGTAAGCATTAGTGTAACAGAGGGAGTGAAGCTTATATATCAGAAGGGGGCGCTGTTTACAACCGTTTATATGCTTATTCCAGGTCAGTCTGGATACCATGAAAGTAAAGTTGGATTTTTGAAGAAAAATTACAGCTAATTGTCAACATGTGTAGATAGAATTAATACATCTAGCTTGGATGTCTGCTTAATGTAATTTTGTTGGAATATAATTAAGTAACCACTGTGTTTGCTGAATGTTACAGTGAAGTCTTAATCCACTTGAGGTTTTTACAGTTTTTCCCCATTTACTTCTGCATGGCAGTTAGTATAGTTATTGTCTCAATAAGTAAGTGAGAGGAAAAAGAGAGAGGGGGAATGGGTGGAGGAGTTTTGGTCAGCCCTGCCTTAACTAATAGGTCTCTTCTCACTTTAGTTTTAAAAGAACTACTTTTAGATGTTTTATTGGATTTAACAGAAAATGACCAAATAACTTCCAGATGGTTGGTGCGCAGTGAGCCAAGTCACCCCTCCATCAACAATTAGAGCAAGTAAAGGGAAATCACATCTCTTCTTCCCATTTTTGTTCATACTAAAAAACAAAATCCTTTCATACTTTTGTAGTATGGCATGCCACGCTTAGTGCCTGCAGCACAGGTTTCAGTTCTGTCTCTCTTAGAAATGCATCAGACTCCTTCACCAGAATCTTTGTGCAGAAGTGCCACTGATTGGTTTAGACAGCTTGCTTATTTGTGGGGGGCAGGACCTCTTCTGACTGTTTAGGAAACAACTGCATCATGTTCAAATCTGGACTTCAGAGAAAATGAGACTTTCTAATTATGTGATAGAAAATAACTCAAGCAGACCCCTTCAAAGGGACCTGTTGTCTATGGTAGGTGTTCACTGGCAGTATGGCCTTCCAAGCTAGGTTGGGTCCTTGGAGCTGTGAGGCAGCAATGCTATCTGCAGAGAAAAGGAATACAAAAAGAAAAGAAATACAAAACGTATTCAGTTTACCTCAATGTAAATCAGAGCGTTCAGATGCATTCAGCATGGATCATTTTCAATTGGGAAATATATCTGTAAAATATAATGACACTTGTGTCAGGGTTCTATACAAGTATAAGATGGATCCTGGGACATTTGCTTGTATATCATCAGTGACCCCAGTCTCATCAGGACATGCTAACGTATGGCTTGCAAACATTTCCAAACAGAATGAAGCATTTGGACACAGGCAGAATGGTGTGAAAAGACTTCTTAATTTCTCTTGACTGTGAGAGAGGAAAAAAAAACTAACAGTAGCCTTTATCCTGTTCAAACCACTGACATGCCTCAATGTGGCCTACTTTTTTCCCCATTAAATGTCTTTGACAGCAGTTAGAGTTATTTTTGTTCAGTAATGACTCCATGTTTTTGTTTTCGATTGTAGCATGCCTCATTCTTTGCCCATGTCCATAATTATGTAGGCCAACCTCCTGTTCTTGCTATTCAAGTTGGAGATGCATTAAACACCCTCACTAGATGATTGTGCATGAGTACTCCTCTTCAAGTCATTCCACAGGTTTTTGAATGCATTTAGATCTGGGCTCTAACTGGGCCATTCCAAAATGTTGATGATCTTCTGAAGTCATTCCTTTGTTGACTTGGATTTATGCTTTGGGTCATGATCATAATGAAAGGTCAAATCTTTCTACATGTTCTGCCTTCAGGTTTTGTGCAAAAATAGATTATTATTTGTAGCTGTCAGTGATTCCCTCTATCTTGACTAGAGCCGCAGTACCCATACCATAATGCTACCACCCGCATGCTTCACTGTGGGTATGGTGATTCTTTGGGTGATAAGCTGTCTTGTGTTTGCACCAAACATGATTTTTAGAATTATGCCTAAAAGGTTCTACCTTGGTCTCATCAGAACATAACACATTTTGCTGTCTGGGGTGATTAAGGTGGGCTTGGTTTTTGGTATTTGTTTGTTTGTTTGTTTTGTGAGAAGGGGCTTCAGTCTAGCCACCATATCCCATATCCCAGACATGAAGAATATGAGAGATTGCTGTCACATGCAGGGAGTGACCAGTACTTTCCAGATATTCCTGGAAACTTCTTTAATGTTGCTGTAGGTCTCTTGGCAGCCTCCCTGATTAGTTTTCTTCTTGGTCTTTTGTCCTGTTCTTGGTATTGTCACTTTGGTAGCCCCATTTTATCAACTTGTGACGATGGCCTTCACAGTGTTCCATGGTATCTAATGTTTTGGAAATTCTTTTATACCTCTCTCATGCTTTGTAAGCTCTTTGTGGATCATGGCTTTAGCAGTCAGTTAAAACCAAGAAGATGTCAAGAAGAAACAACTGATCTTTATTTGGGGTTAATCAATCCATCCATCCATCCATCCATCCATCCTTCCATCCGCCCACCGGCCATGCTATTGGGAACACTTGTACATCTGTTCATTTATGCAGTTATCCAATCAGCCAGTCATGTGGCAGCAGCACAATGTATAAAATCCTGCAGATACAGGTCAAGATCATGTTCAATTCAAACATGAATTAATAAAAATTAATTTAAAAAATTATGATGTCACTGACTTGCTTGTGCTGTGGCTTTTGGTGCCAGAAAGGCTGGTTTGAGTATTTCAGAAACTGCTGATCTACTGGGATTTTCTGGGAGTTTACACAGTAGCCTCAGATTCCTGCTGTTATACGCTGCAATTTCCATAAAATCTTTCAACCCAGCATTAGAAGGAACTACCTTTTAAAGCTTTCAATAAAGTAAAAAGTAAAGAGAATACCAGGATGCATTGCTTTCCGGCTGCTTCTGTGAGGACTCCAAATGTACTTTTATTCCTGGAACAGAAAATCAGTGGAAAGTATCTGTTCCAAATATGGAGCATATTTAGATTTCTACTCATTTGCCCAACCAGCTGCTAAATTTCACTGCTATAGAAATGTATGACTCTGTAGGACAAAAATAAACCACCGAATCACCACAGCCAACCTCAGTGTAATCCAGAATCAAAAGACAACAGTTGATTTATCTGTTTCTGGAGTAGAAATATAATTTTAAAGACACTTACTAAAGCTTCAGCACATGATCCTGTTCCAAGAATATGCTATATATAAGCTACCAGACACATATTTTCTTATATTACACACATTATTATATTACCAGCCATCTTGATCATTCTCCTGATGTGCCTAAAAAGTGAGAAGCACTCTGGTAGGAGAAGTGTTCTGTGGTGGAAAGAGGTCAATGTAACACAGGACACAGAGAATGGATATAAAAAGAATATGTTAAATGTAAAAAGGACACTTTGGTAATGTGCTTGCTGTGTTTATTCACACTGTTCAATAAATCCAAATTACTTACAGGATCATTAACAAAATAATGCTATAATATTACCTGGTCCAAGTGAAATGTCTTTGAAATATCATTTTCTCTTGAAAGGGAAAACAGACATCAGCCTAAAAGTTCTCATGCTTGTTATGGGCTAGCACAAATACTTGTGTCATTTGCATTCGTCTGGAATCAGCTCTGTGTAAGGAGATTGTAATATGAATGGAAAAAATGTACGGACTGCACTGGCATTATGAAATATCTTGCTTTGGGACTATTGACTCTTCACATGGCAGTGTATTCGGGAGGTTCCACAGCTGAGGATCAACAACCACAGAGTCTCTTTGTCTCTCTCACTTGGATCAATCTCTCATGTTTTCATCCTGGCAATTAAAGCTGGAGAGATCTTGAGATATAATCCCTTTAGATTTAATCATGAGGGGGAGATGAGGGGGATTTGGCAGTTTGTTTGAATCCAGCAGTACAAGTTAGGATAGAGGCCAGAGTCTCAGTCAGATAGTGTAGACAGAGGGAAAGGAGTAGGAAAAGAAAATGGCATATACACTGTGAAGATGCTGAAATAGGATATCACAGTTCCCAAGATGTTGCATGCACAATGCTAGCATTCTGCCAAAGAAAGAGCATTTCATTTTCTGTTTGCATCTATTTAAATCTGTTTAAAAACATCACCTAGTTTTGTAACTGTTTTAAGGCGTTGGTTTTTAATTTAAATAATATAATGGTTAAAGATATGTTTATGTCTAGTGGTGACACAAACATTCTGTATGAGAATTCTCAGTTTCAGGACATACAGAGATTTTGCATTTATAATCATTGATCAGTACTATTTGAGTGGAAGTTCATTCTGTATTTTTGAAATACATATCCAAAGGGTTTGGGGAAATCTGTCCGATGTCTCTGTGGTAGAATTCTCGGGTTTTGTCTAAAATTTTGTTTTTCTGCAACAATATTTTGAAGAAAACAAATAATGTATACTTTACCAAAATTACATGGGAATATATTACATGGCAAACATCATGTTGGGTGTGAAGCCAGTTTAACAAATGTGGTAGTAGAAATAGTCAGTCGAAAAACCTAAAGATGTCTAAAACCTTGCTCGGTAAATGTGCTTTTCTCACACACTGAATGTCAGGATTTGCCTAAGTTGTTGGATAGCTGTGTGCAGTAGCAAAACTGGCATAAACCTAATCAATTCAGTTTACAATCAGATACAGGCTGTCAAAATAGCTGTAATGCTACTGTGCTGTCATGCCATCATCAGAGCAGAGAAGGGTGCTGCATACAGTTTTAAAATGTAGATATAATCTAATAAAAATATCAATAACTTGAAATTTAGCCAGCAGAATAGAACTGAGTGAATTAATCAGCGATTATTTCCCACTGGTGAGTGTGAACAGAGATCAGTAGTGTGAAGAGATGAGGCGAATTTTACCTGACGTGATGAGACAGAGACTGATGATGTATGTATGATGTAGAGACTGTATGATGCTGATAATCAAAGTGATTACTCATTTCCTGTTGTCCGATTATATACCTATATGTAAGTAAAAGTTTCCTCTCCTTGTTTTAAACTAGGACCATGACAGCCCATTCAAAAGGATAATCCTTCAGATCAACAAAACACAAAAGTCTACTTTAACACACAGATGATGGTCAATGAAGAGGGTATGACAACTGTTTCTCATTTGGGGCAAGTTAAAGAAGCTCCATCATATCTATCACACATGTTAGTTGTTTCACTCAAACGTAGGTCAGAACCATGAAGAGGATAGACATAGCAGACATATAGACATAAACCCTCATCCCAACTCTCAACCTTGAGTACCTGTTGTCCTGCTTGTTTTAGTGTTTCCCCTGCATCCAACACACCTTATTCAACTTACAAGCTAATTACCAGCACTTCCTGAGTTGAAGTGGGTGTGTTAGAGCACGGAAAACACTCAAATATGCAGGACATGGGGTACTCCAGGACCAGGGTTGGGAACCTGTGAACTAACCTAATAAAACAGAGATATTGGATTGTTAATTCTAAAATTCCTGAGGAAAGAGCTGCAATGATTTGGCTCATTTTAACACCTTGGACCCAGGACTCTTTTTTATCTACATACTGATATCAGTTGTTTCTTGTTCTCTCTGGCAGCCCAGAGCAAATATCTGTCCTGGATATAAAAACAAGTCGAGGTGGCTCTTGAGTACACCAGAGACAGATGCACACATGCACACCCACATGATGGATGCATTCCCTTGGAACAAATGAAAATTCTTGGATAAAATGACCATGAGGTATTAATGATGAAATAGATCACGGTAAATGTGCTGCTAATGATAAGAGAAAAATAGTTGCCACGATGGATTAATAGATTGTGTAAAATCTTGTGTGGGAATTGACCACTGTCAGTCTACTAACAGAATAGACAGTGATGCATGTGATCTAGATGTGTTTAGCAGTTTCCCTCAAATGTATCACAGAACCATCAGCTGGCTGGAAATATCAGAGGTAGGAACAGAACCATGTATTAAACCATGTACTAAATACATTTCAAAGAAATAAAGATGCTAGATCTGTTTTTTGTTTCAAGGGGATCATTTCAGGTATTGCCTCTGTCACTTGGTGGCCTAAGTTAATTAACATTAAATGACAAAAACAAACGTGTCCAAATACTTATTTACCTTCACTGTATGAAGTGTATGTCACTTAGGAGAAAATATTACAGAGATTTACAGTACTGTGCAAAAGTCTTAGGCACATGCAAAGAAATGCTGTAGAGCAAAGATGCCTTCAAAAATAATGA
>CM075021.1:10277831-10309841 GCA_037576675.1 Pangasius sanitwongsei
CATTTTATACATTTATATCTACAAGATATATATATATATATATATATATATATAAAATGAATTGTTATTCATTTTAAGCATGTTACTTAGTTACTTCTATGAATTATTCTGTAACTATAGTGAAACTGATAGGAAAGATATGTAGTTATAAACGTGAGGACCCATCGACGAGTCCTGGGAGTTTAGGGGGTTAAACATCCAAAAGCTTGTACTATCTGATGTCTAAATTATACACGTGTTGCTGTTGTGCCTCACAGAAGACTCATTTCAGTTCACTCCAATTCATGGTGATTTTCCAACAGTCATGTCCAGAGGTTAATGTGAGTCCAACCTGTACCCATAAAACATAAGGCTGTTGTACATAGCCAGGCCTTAGGCCACTCTCCAAGCAGTTAAACAAACGATCTTACAATTAAACCATCATTGTTGTAGTTTAGGTTTTTCTTGGTGAAGGACATGGGTAACATTAGGGATGTGGCAGGGGGTGACATTATCAGAACCAAAGGACTGCTGACTGAAACATGTTCTGTGTTATAAGTGCCATAATTACTCAGGAGTTACACTTGATTATTAACATTGTGTACTTTAATAACAAACAGACCATGTTGAACATGTTGAACTAGTTAAGCGATTGGCAGAAATGAGGATGTGTCCTCGGTAGGTGGAGTATCAGTGTCTAGCACCTAACATGTTTCAGGACATAACACCGGCTCAACCATATTCTTGCCTTCTCCTTGTAGCTACCTGTGATTTAGTTTTTGTTTTCTGTGCAGTCTGACTGGAGTGAGTCAGTTGGCCAGCTGGGAGTGAGATCTTCTCAATCACACTTGGTTCAGGATGGTTTTTAATGTGTAGATAATCATCATTATGTTGTATATTACTTTTGAAACCCGTCTGCCAGGAAATTAAATGAATGTGTGACACTTTTATATTTTTCCATGTACCCTATGACGTTCCCAACAGTTAATGAGTTTTCAAGATGTGTTTCTGAAAGGAATTTTTCAAATTTAATAACTCCCAACCATAGCCAAGACAGAGAAAAGAACACTGGGCTCCCAATATCTATGTTAGGTATTATACTGTCTCAATGTATTCCTAAAAGTTTAAATCATGCAAAAATAGTGCCATATGTGACCGTTTCATTTAAGGTCTGTGGAACAACTATTTTTAAATCATACACATTTCTATTTATACGTTTTACCAAGTATGATTCAGTTACTGCTACTGTTATTCTCCAACTTCCATCAGATCACCAGGCACGAGTCAACTCCAGCAGTCTTTAACCTCTCAGGGAGAATATGTGAGGTCCAGTATTTCCCAGCATGTTTATCTGTATGTCTGTCCTTTTCTATATCACTCTTCGTATTATCACCCTCTTCCTCCGTCTTTCTCCTTGTTGCGTTTTGTCATGGTCCATCTGTCTCTGTGCACTTGACCATAATTCTGGCACAGAGGCAAATCCCAATGGAAAACATTAAAATATAATTCATGGTTTGTGATGAGTGTGCAAGCATGCAGATAAGACTAATGTCTCTGCTACGTAATCGTCTGTCTGTCCAGATGTTTTCTCTCTTTTTCTTGTCTATTTTAGTGCCTGTTTTTCTCTGCTGTCCTCTGAACAGGATTATCATGAGTGTCATATGTATCTAGAGGGAGGAATGGTTTCTTCATTAGATGATGCAAGATTGAAAAAGACACACTGTTATCCTACCTTATTTTTTTTGTCTCTTCAATGACTTTCCCAAAGTTGTTTTAAAAAAAGGAAAAAGTGCAATTTGCAATATCTAAAATATTAAATATGTATATTTTTGTATTTACTAAAAGCTTAAACTCCCAGCCTATTATTTAGCAATTCATCATAAAGCATTGTTTTCAGTAAATATTATGAATTATTCAGTGACTACGGTGAAATTGTACAGTGACAATATGTAAGTTATGCAGTTATGAAAGTGAGGACTGTAAATCTGAAGCCACTGATCAAGCCAGAGTTTCAGGGGTTAAAACTTTTATGACTATGCCATGCTTATAGTTGTTAAAAAAAGCTGTGTACACAGCACACTTAAGGGCTCTTCAATGGTTCCTAAAGGGGTTGTACTAGGTACCACCTATAGTAAACTCTCAGGGTTTGTAGGGTTCCACATAGAACCTTTAAAAGAGAGAGAGCCTTTATTTGCCATATATACATTACAGTTCAGTGAAATTATTTTCTTCACATATTAGTTAGGAAGCTGGGGTCAGAGTTCAGGGTCAGCCATGGCAGCAGAGAGGGTTAAGGGCCTTTCTCAAAGGCCCAACAGTGGCAGCTTGGTTTGAACCTTCTGATCAGTAACCCATAGCCTTAACCACTGAGCCACCACTGGCCCAGAGGGACAAGTGAAGAGCCTTTAAGGGTACTGGATTAATCCTTTTTTCACAGAGTGTGAAGAGTAACACCATGAAGGCAAGCAGTGATTTTAAAGTTTAAAAATATTTACCAATGAAATCTATTGAAAATCTACTCTATATGTCTTATTTTATGACACACTTTTAGTAACATCTATAGGTTAACCAATTTTTTTCCCTAAAACATATTATCTCATAAAATGTTACTGCTCTGATGTTACAAGTAAATGCTATAAATGTTACAACCCTTGCATCGACCCACAGCTTTTAATTATTTAAATTCTAAATTAACGTGCCTGATTCAGTTAATTTACTATATCCATCAGAATGTGCTAATTGTGTGTGTATAAAATTAGTGGTGTCATAAAAATAGCAGTGTATTTTAATATGTTTGTTATCTCTTGAAAAATGTCCTCCCACCTCCCAAAACATGCCGGTAGTTGGATCTGCTACTCTACATTGCCCTCTATATATACTAGAGGTCTATATACTCTATATTGAGGTTTGAATGTTTATGTGCATGCTGTCCGATCCCAGGTGTATTCATGCCTCAAACCCAGTGTTCCTGGGATAGGCTCCAGATCCACCATGGTTCCAGTGGTTACTGAGGATGAATGAATGAATAATTTTTTTTATCTTTCGGCTACTTCGGTTTGGGGTCACCACAGTGGATCACCCGTCCACATATTTTGATTCTGGCATGAGTTTTACACCAGATGCCCTTCCTGACACAACCCTCCCCATTTTCCAGGCTTGGGACCAGAACTGAGAGAGCACTGGCTAGCGCAGCAGTGGTTGGGGTTGGTTCTCTGACCAGGAATCGAGCCTGGGCCCTGGCAATGACAGCGCCGCATGCTAGCCACTAATCCACCAGGGAACTGAAAATGAACGAATGAATAAATCTCCTAAAAAACAACATTTTAATGTTTATTTTTAAAAATAAAAGTAAAAGAATTTTTAATTCTTTTAAATTGCATTTTGTTAGCTCACTTTGGTTTTGTCAGGTGATTTGTCAGGTCATTTGTAAATAAAAGTATACTGTATGTGTCTCATTTGATCTACACCATTCAGCAGCAAACACAGAATACTTTTATGGCATGTAGCTCAGACTTTTTGTGCAGACATCTTGTGGAAGATTAACATATAGCATGCTACAGGAAAGCCAAAGGTACAGTAGTTCTGTTGTGCTGTATTCCCCATACGTTTTAGATTTTACGTGTTAATGTCTGTGTAGGTTTGATACGGCAGTCATGGCTATACATACACCACTAACCATAAGTAATTGTTTTGTTTTTGCTCTATGCCACAGCACATTGTATTCATGATCAAACCAAGAAATAAGCCAAGTAACACTTTTATTTTCTATTTTATTTCCAAATCAACTGAACTATAAACTAACTAAGCATAAAACAAAATAAGCAATAAGCAAAATAAGCAAATTGCTAAAAAATTACCACCCTGCCTATCTGACTACCAAATAAACAAGATGAAACATCATATATAATCACTTCCATATGGTTTAGATAACTAACAAATTTCTATGTAAACTAAACATAACACATACACTACACATTCTATACAGTATAGAAGTAGTCTACAGTATATACACTATATGGCCAAAAGTATGTGGACACCTGACCATCACATTCATATGTGTTTGTTGAACATCCCATTCCAGAATAAGTCCCCCCTTTGCTGTTATTACAACCTCCACTCGGCTTTCCAGGAGAGTTTGGAATGTGGCTGTGGGGATTTACCTGAGCATTAGTGAGGTCAGGTACTGATGTTGGGCAAGGAGGCCTGGCACATAGTTGGTGTCCCAATTCAGAAAACAAGAGTGAGACAAACAGTCTTAGAATCCTAAAAGGTCTCTTGGTTTGTCCTTCTGTGGCAACATTTAAATAGATAGTTTCACTTTCAGAGAGGATTCCATGCTAAGAACCCTTAAGTGTCCAAAAACCCATCAGAAACCCTTTTGTATAAGAGATTGCAGTCTGTGATAAATTATAAAGTTTCTTAGTTGTTCATTGACAATGTACCTCACAGTATACGTTAAAGTATGACTTACTGGTAGACAGTCACATTTATCATATTATCAAGGTTTCTCCCTTCCTGATTCCATTATGGTTCCCATGGAGAACTGATTTGACTGTGTTCTTGATTCACCTGTTTCTTGATTCCTTGTTTCCCCGACTGTGTTCACCTGTTCCTTGAGTCCTTGCTTCCCAGATTATGTTCACTTGTTTCCCTTGATTAGTAAATAATTCTACCCTCTGTGTTTCCCCCATGTCTTTGCAAAGTCTTGTCAAATGTTGTCAATTCCTAGTATTGTTTAGAGTTCTGAGTTCCTTGTGGGTTTCCTGTTTTTGATCCTGGCATGTTCCTTTATTTATGAGTATGGATTATTCTATGTTAACTCTGTCTGCATGTTTTTGACCCCTGCACTGAAATCTGGCTTTGATTTTTGGATTGAACCAGTAAAGCTTTTGCAGCATATGTACACACGTGCCCTGTTTCCATTCAAAGATTACACATATGGTGAATGTGCAGTCAATACATACACTAATTCAGAGCCTGCTTCTACACATGAAAGTAGAATGAGATAATCTGTTCCTGGCCAAGTGGCATACAGCTCAGTTAATTTTTATATTTGACAGAAAAGCATGGTGTGATCTGTAACTGAGCAAAGTGATATATTTGTGTGTATGTAAGTGATATATCACTGTATGATCTGAAACTGTGCAAAATGACATAGTAGTTTTAGGGGTGTTTGCAACTAAACATCTGGAAGAACACTATGACATAATTATACTCCTGCCATTCATTATTTTGTAATCCACCCACTAACACCTCAAAACTCTACACGGTTGATTCATTCTGAGACTCTGAAAAAGGAGTGAGTGGTAACTATGGGGCTCATCTGAATTACTGGGCAGTAATGCTAATATTCCACCTGCAATGCATTTAAGCCATGGGCAGGCACTTTGTTGGCCACTCCTGTGTTTTATTACTCTGACAAAGAGCGGGCAGCGTGTGAGTTTTTCCATTTCTCCCTACAATGAACCGGCATCTGTGTTATGCAGCTGCTTGTCATCAGATTATTAAAACAAGAAAGTGAAAAAAAAACATGATAAAAACCAGTCAAATGATCTTTAATGGTGTCTATCAGCTGAATACATTGGTGGGTGCTTGACGCAGGGAAGCTCTATTTACTATAATAATTACTTTGGCATAGTTTAAGCCTCACAGAATAGTATATGGGTTGTATAAAGCCAAATAATAATTTAAATAGACCGCGCTAAATAAAACCAGAAGAAAGTATATACTCGCTATGGTGACTATTTTTTGTCATATTGAGGTAAATAATTAGTTCAGCTTAGAGGAATAACAAATACACAACGTAAGATATACTTTCTGATTTAGCTGTAGTAAATTAACCACATCTACACACATGGTTCGCCAAATGCCTTTTCACCCACAGTCTTAAGATGCCCCTTTTTTTTTTAACGTTTTTTTATATAAAGATTCAAATAGCACACTAGCTAACATGAGTCCACTGAAAGTTCATGACTATCTTCATCTTTAATGCACATTTATACATTTAACGCACAGTTATAAAGCTGTTGTGCCAAAGTGCTCTCTCTCTCTCTCTCTCTCTCTTTCTCTTTCTCTCGTAAACATACATGCCATAATCGGGTAATAAGCAGTGTTACAATACATTCTTACATTCAAGCTATGGTGACTTTTAGAGTTTTTATGTCTCTGTAGTGTCTGCTGTAGGTCTACAGGCATATAAGATATGGCTGTGTTGCCACTATTGATTTCAGATTAAAGAGCATCACACTGTGATGACATCATGATTTCCAATTTCCTTGAGAAAAGTTACTGTGACTGAGGTAATGAGCAGTTATTAAAGAACTCTAGTCACTTTGGGAGACACAAAGGCTCCATTTCAGGGCTTACAACTGACTGATAAAAACTCCTCCAAGTCCACAGCGGACATCATATTTGTCAACCATTATATGACGTACATATTATATGAGCTTATTATTCAGCTATTAACCCTAAGGCATATTTTAAAGTAACTATTATGAATTAATTCATACAGTGACACTAATAGAAAAAGCATGTAGTTGTGAGTGTGAGGAACTCTGGACCATCAAAAGATCATGAGAGTTTAAAGGGTTACATTTTCCAAATCTATTCAAAAATGATTCAAATAAATTATTCAGATGTGTCCTTGAAATAGTAAATCTTAGTTAAATTAATTGGATGAAAGGATTGAGCACTGAAGAAAATCTACTGTCATGGCAGCTGTCTGTAAACAGGAACATTTTCTTGCATCCTCCTCAAAATGACAGACCTACATGTCTTATCATCCATGACATGACCCATGACCTCTCTCTCACTCCCTGGACTTCTAATCACAAACACACCTGTTTCCATTCGCTGGTTCCCTACAAATACACACAGCACTTCTCACTGTGAAGTATCCTATCTCATTATGTCTTTCCAATCTGAAACTTTCCAGTTTCAGCAAGAATGTGTCCTCAGAGTAGAACCTGATGTGCTCTGCTGTTTTAGCCCGTCCTGCTTAAGGTTCAATGTGTTGTGCATTCTGAGAGGCTTTTCTGCTCACCACCATTGTAAAGTGGTTATTTGAGTTGCTATAGATTTTATGTCAGCTGAAACCAGTCTGGCAATTATTCTCTGACCTCTTTTATCAACAAAGTGTTTCTATCTGCAGAACTGTAGCTCACTGATTGTTTTTTTTTTTTTTTTTTTTTTTGCACCATTCCATATAGAGATAGTTGTGTGTGAAAATCCCAGGAGGGCAGCAATTTTTGAAATACTCAAACCAACCTGTCTATCACCGACAACCATCTGCATGATTTTGTGCGTCACACTGCTGACACATGATTGGCTGATTGGATAATTGCATGAAAGTACAGGTTTACAGGTGTTCCTAATAAAAGCTGGTGAGTAGACTGGAACTGGCTCTATAGGCCCTTAAATACAGGCACAATTGCTCTCCCAATTAACTCCAAATTATGCCATTGGCCCATCAGAAGCTTCAAAAGTGATTACATCAATTTTTGGATATTCTGGAAATAAATCTGTCTCCAATTGATTTATCATTTTCAAACCTCTGATGTGAACAAATCAGATGCCCTAACTGACATTCCAGAAGAAAGGTATGGTAACATTAAATGTCTGGAGTTGTGAAAAACTGAGAGTGAATATCTTGAGCCTAAGTGTGTAAATTTTTGGCCTCAACTTTATAGTCATGACTTAATTTTGCCCCCCACCCCCAACATACACACACATATACACACACACAGCAGACTTTTGAGTGCTTTATCTATTGCGGGGAAAAAATACACTGCAGGAAAATGGAGGTACACTGAGTAGGCTGTCTGCTTTTGTGTTGGGGTTATTAAGGACAGCTACTTCACAGTTAAGCCTGCTCGAGCAGGGCTGGCCCTCATTAAAGAGAGGCTGTCGTTCCTTCCTAATGATTTATAGCAGTTGTTAAAGAGAGTTAAAAATGAGCCTCAGATCACATGATCAAAGCTAAATAATAGAAGGTGAAATGAAATAATGGAGGACAGGAATATTAATTTAATCATGTTTTCTTGTGTTTCCCAATATGAGGGGAGTTTCAAGTAAACTGTCAGCATGAATTCTAAATAAAAACAGGAACTTTTCTTATTTTTACTGCTCTTTTATTGTCCTTTGTGCTGCAATTCATAAATTATTGTGCTTTAGTGACGAACTTCATTTACACAAATCTTCACAATAGTCTTCTATTTTCCGTCCGTTGATTAATATCTGGCCTTGGACAGGATAACGGCTTGGTAGAAAACAAGATGCAGCATGGAATAAAGCCAGAGCAGAAGTCATCCACATCCATTTTATGAGGCCATAAAGGAGCGGTAGTGCCCCGCTGGTCCCTGTGTCTCATGTTGCAGGTCTTGTGCCGGGCTTTCTTCATACGCACCACCACCATAGTAGAGATACACATAGAAGAGTGTAAATTAAAAAGTGTGGGGGGTGAAATTAGTCAGACATTAGTGTTAGTACTACATTCTTTTCATTCTCTTAACCCCTTGTAGTAGCACATATATTTGCCAGTGTTTCTAACTCACTATATAAACCGTCACACACAGATGCTTTAGATGTTGTATGGTATTGTCAGCATATTTATTTTGCAATTTTAAATGTTTTATAATGATGAGGTGGACCTTCAAAATGGCCCAAATTTCAGTGAACCTGCCCCTAAATACTGCCTTGAAAAGGTGACAATTGTCAGGCGGTGGAGACAGTGACAGCTGCAGGTTAAGAGTCTTTAATTTTAAAAAGGCAAACAAATCCAAAACGTGAGTCAAAATACAGGCAGAAGTCAGAGAATGTGCAAACAGAATTAACTGGGCAAAAGACAAAGTCATAAACCAAACAACCAGAAATGTAGTTGTGACCATAAACACTAGAGCAAAGGTATACACTCCCACTGAGTGTATACTTCGATCTGAACAAAGAAACATGAGGGCATAACAAAGAGACTAATTAAGGGGCAAACTGAAAACAGGTGAAAGTAATCATGACACACTAGGGAGACAACCAATGACAAGACATGGGCGTGAACGAGCCATGAACCAAAACAAAATGCACATGGCAACATAAACAAACATGACAACATGGAAGTAAGCACCGTAGAGCTGAGAGCCTCGGCATGCAGCGCTCGGCACGAGGGGGAATACGTGACAACAATGTAATAAGTTAACAATTTAAAATAAAACTTCAACAATTTTTATTTAAATTTTTTTAAGAAAAAAATTTAACCATTAAACTTTAAATAAGATATGTTATAGTTCTTTTGTAGTTCAAATTTCTTTTAATATAAAGGTGTTATGGAAGCTTGGTGGTTCAGCAGGTTACTGTCTGTGCACCATCTTCTCCCTGTGTCCATGTGGGTTTTTTCTGGGTTCTCTGGTTTCCTATCACTTCCCATAAACATGCTAGTAGATAGATTGGTGGCTCTAGATTGCCTCTAACTCTGAACAAGTGTGTGAATATGTGTGTGCATGGTTCCCTGCAATGGACGGGCATCCCTTAAAGTGGTGTATTCCAGTGTTCCTGGGATAGGCCCGAGATCCAACACAACCCTAACCAGGATAAAGCAGTTACTGATAACGAATGAAGGTTTTGATATATTTCTAATATGTAGAAATGCTCATTAAGTGAGATTGTGATGAATCTGAGGATATATAAAAAAACTGTTCTTCTGTTAATGAAAGATAACACAATGAAAGATAAACACAAAGGTGTGAGAAAGTGGAAATGCAAATGTCAAACAACTGAGCAAGGTAAATGGTGGCTTAGTGGTTAGCATGCTTGCCTCGCACCTCTTGGGGGTTCAATTCCCACCTCCACCCTGTGTGCACGGAGTTTGCATGTTCTCCCCGTGATTGGCAGCCCGTTCACCCCGTTGAGCCCCAAGTCCCCTGGGATAGGCTCCAGGCTCCCTGCAACCCTGTGTAGGATAAGCGGCACAGAAAATGGATGGTTGTTATAAGCTGATTAGATAAATTTGGAAATAGCACTAATTGGAACACACAGCAGGCTTGTGTCTCATGGGACAGTTGTGCAGATGTTGTCTGTGTGCCCCACCTAAGCACACAATAATGAATAGCCAGCTGTCTGCTGACTTTAGTGCAGTGCTCATATCCATGTGTCTGGCAGCTGTGTTAGGGAGGGGCTAGTTGGTCTATTATGTAACGCAGCACAATAATATCAGCATCGCTGTGTGACCACAGACACAGTGCCTCCACACTATGAACATCCATCTAAATGAATCTGTTGTGCATTTTGACTCTTTGTGTATTTGTGCACTTTCCTACAGCTTAGAAGACTGAGAGTTCACTCAGTGCAGATTCGTGGAATTACGAACTTTTATGTTGCATGACCTGTGTGAGTGAGTTGGACAAGTGTTTTAGAAAGCTGATTTTGTCCTGGAAGAAATATCTGGATGGAAAATAACTACAAGCATAAACATTAGGAAACGTTGTACATCATTTCTGTTTTTCGGGGAAGAAATGGAGTTACATGCTTTTCTGTTTGAAATAAGCATTTGAAACTAGATATAAAACACATGAGGGTTGAACACAAAGATAAACAGAGACACGTAGAAGAGAAATGAATCAATCAAGTATGAATACAATGTTTTATGCATAAAATCTTTTATGGTCAGGCTTTAAAATTACATAGTTTTTCAAAGTAATTGATTAAAATTTATTAGATTGGTGCAATAATGTCATGTTATACAATGTTATAGAATCAATGATTTACATTTTCACACAGAACTTTGTTGTTCATAGCTATAATTTTCTTATTAATGTGATATAATATGTTGGACCTAATGTAACCCTATGTCATAATACTAGCTGAAAAGTTTAGGTATTTCCTTTCGGCCAGTCAAACCTGTTTGCATGCTCTTGGTCTCTGAAAAGTATATTGCAACTTTACTTTCAGTTTCTTTGAGGGACTACCATTTTACAGCTCATTTTTGGAGAAGCAACTGTTTTTATTTTCTTAGCTATGCAACAAGCTAGGTTGTTAATGTGTCTTTGGAGTGCAATTATCATTACCAGAAACCATCACAATTGCACCAATTGCTTATAAATTTAACATCTAATTTCAATAAAGTCATGATTAAAAAAATTGGTATCTGGAAGGTCAATGGGGTACATTTCATTAAAGATGAGGCAAATTAAACAGTGAGGTGGTAGTGTTATGTCAGAAATGTTCAGTTCCCTCAAACTGAGCATTTCTGACACAACATTACCACCTCACTGTTTAATTTACCTCATCTTTAATGAAATGTTTTATTAATGTTTAATTATTGGCCTATTCATATGTGCTGGAGGCACTGTCTTTTACACCAGATTACATCTATCTGTTCTCTCATTCAACTAATGTACATACCTAGATTCATTCTAGTCTTTGACTCTGAACTTCCTATTACTACTCTAAAATTCACTAGATAGTAGCCTATATCTCAAGTCAAGTGTGATAGCTTGGCATGTCATTATTTAATGTTATCCTGCCCCACCAAAAAACTATGGTCATCACATGATCCTGTCTACAGCAGTGCACATAATACATGACACAACAGTTATTTGGCATTGAAAATAAAGCTGGAGCTTTGTACTGACAAAAGGAGTAGCCTAAAACACATGCATTGAGGTATATCATGATATATTTCCAATGTGTAACAGCTTTGCCTATTCACCTAGCATGTGCTGGAGCTGGAGCTCAGCAAAGCCCTGATCTGTTGTGTTTTGATTTGCCACAGTTGCACACTTTTTCCTAATGTTTCTGCAAAGAACAGTGCACGCACAACACACCACTGGGCTATGACTTTAATCTGGTCCTGTGTGTCACTGATTTGACACATGTTTGTATTAAAGGTAGCATAAAATTTGCTATATATTTAAAAGCACAAGTCATCATTTCATACTGAGCACCTTATCATTGAGCCAAATACAAGTAAGCCATCTTCTCACCAGAAGCAGAGCTGCTTGTGCAGCTTTAGGCTTCTTTTGTAAAGATGAAGTAAAGATTTTACAGTGACAGTGTACTGTTAATCGTAATAGAATATAAAGGTGTCAGGGATTTACTGTAGGCTCAAGTAGCTGTAAAATGCCTAAAGGCTAAGACTTTCTTCCCTTTTCCATTTGCAGCTGGTACAAAATGCAGCTGCCAGACTTCTCACAGGGACTCGCAAGTATGAGCCTCTTATTCCTATTTTAATTGCATTGCACTGGCTACCTGTTAAATATAAAATCGATTTAAAAATTCTTCTGTATGTTTACAAAGCCCTCAACAATTTGGCCCCTCAGTATCTGACAAATTTGCTCCATCCGTATACTCCCTCCAGAACTCTGAGATCTTGTGATCTTGGCTTACTTTCTGCTCCCAGATCCAGACTTAAGACACGAGGTGATTGCGCCTTTACGATCGCTGGTCAGAAACTCTGGAATAGTCTACCTCTCCATATCAGATTAGCCCTTTCTATTTTCAAGTCTGCTCTGAAGACATATTTATTCTCTCTGGCCTTCAATATTCTATGAACATTGGTTTGATCACTGTTTTACGACTGTATTTGCTTTACTTTGTTGTCTGTTTTGTTTTTCTTGTAGTTTTACTTTTTTTGTACTTTTCGTAGTTTTATTCTTTGTGCAGCACTTTGCTCAACTTTGGTTGTTTTTAAATGTGCTTTATAAATAAACATTGATTGATTGATTGATTTTTGTCACAGAATATGGATCAATATGTTGGGTCAATTCAAAATGAAAGCCCAGGAGGTGATAGTATTGGTTAAACCTCAATATTACAATTTCTTTTTCTAAAGATGGCTAAGTTCACATTGTGCTACTTTATTGACAGTTTATGCTGAGGTCTCACCCATGCTGCAGTGGATTATCTCACCTGGTACCTAAAAACTGCTGCTGTAATCTTAAAGCCTGTCCCGTGCTCATCACAGGCCTCTTATTTATATTCATGCTCATATTGATAATCCATTCAACATACTTAAAACCATTTGACTTTATAGTATACAACAGCTGTAGTAGGGTAAAGGCTCATAATCTCACTATCCGGTGTCTCCCAGAAGTGGACAGGTTCCCAGTTGAGTCTGGTTCCTCTCAAGGTTTCTTCCTCATGTTCTCCAAGGAAGTTTTTCCTTGCTGCTGTTGCCCATGTCTCGGTTATTAGGGATCTAAATCTACATCTGGATTTTTGTTAAAGCTTCCTTGTGACTAGTCCATTGTTAAAAGTGCTATACAAATACCATTGAATTGAAGTGTTCATGAGTTGTGCTTGCATCTGAATGCGGGGTTAAAAGTCCAGGAGTTGTACAGGATTCATGTGGTATTAGAATTAAGATATTTATTGATCATAAACATTTAGCCCTACAATACTAATAGCATTACATACACTACTTAGTTGTGTAGTCAACCTCCTGAGCAATGGTTTCTTTATGCCTTGTGTTGTACACACTTCATAGCAATCTATGTACTGTTCATAGATCATATTGCTTGTGTTTTGCTGCAAATGTTGACTCACAAATGTTCAATATTTATTAAGGGTTGCATTCCGTTCATTTGAGTAATGTGAAATAGCCATTTGTAAAATAATTTTGCAAATGCCAAAGTAATATTTCCAGTGCCTCAAGGGCATATATTGACATTTTTATTTGAAGATGGTAAATTTGTAGACATAATGGTGATATTCTGCAAATTGTTTTAAAGAGTGATTAATGCTAAGCATGAACTGGTGGAGCATTTTACCAGTCATTAATAAACAATCAGTCCCTGTAAGGTTAAGCTGTATTTTTTAAAAATTGAGTGACTGGATTATGCCATAAAATTCTCAGCACAAACCAGTGTTCACTGTTGTAGACGATGATCTCACACAGACAACCTGAAGACCAGTAGAGAAAGAATTACTCATTCTAATAGCACCGTATTTTAATAGGTCATAAAATAACACTTTGCAAATACAAAAATGTATAAAAATAAAAATATAAAAAATAAAAACTTGCAAAGCTGTTCTGATTAAAAAAAAAAACATTTTGTGATGGTACTGTATTCCTTAATTCTCACACATTCCTTAAATTATCTTGGACATATTGTTTGATATACAACAAATTAATGATTAACTAATTTTTAATGAGAAAACTAATGGAGCCAATGGAAAGAAAAGAAGTGCATTCAATTTGCAGTGGAAGTGGAAGCAGTGTGTATATTCAAATTAATTAATTTGGTTTATAGATCTATCAATGTGTTACAATCATAGGACATTTTATTTTTTGTTTATTCTTGTGGTTCTTTGGTGAGTCTGTGTTCATACATATTGAGTTTAGATCTAGTGTAATCTGCAGATTTCATAATTAAAAAAAAAAAACCTTGAGTGCTGGAAACTTATCCTAGATCACCAGTTTCCCTTTTTGGCACTTTGGATATGTGTGTCGTTTTCCTTGTTGGAAGGAACAGCAGGGAAAGCACTTTGCGCACTGTACCATTTTGTACAGCATTTCTGTATGTGTGAGGTTACAGTAGATCTTATGCTAATATATTTGGGAAATGTGTTATTACTGTTATAAATAATATACTAAATGAAAATTCTATACTATTCTTCATTGTCAGTTCAATCTTTAAAATATGAAAATTTAGAGACAGCATTAGAGGTCAGTATTAGACATTTTAGAGACATACATTATACATTTTAAGATTTTAGAGGCATTATAAATGTTATATAGTGTGTAACACGCCATGCTCCACTACATTTCACTGTGCAGTGGAACGATTCATTTCCATGGTATCACTCATTGCATGTTCAAGTGCCACAGAAAATGACTGACACATAAACATAATTCACATTCAGCTGACATAATTTATACTGTTAAAAGCTAATGTTTATACTTAGAAATTAACCTAGACCAGGGGTCTTCATTGTTATCCACAAAGGGCCAATGTGGTTAGTTTTATGTTATGCAGAGTTAAATAGCAAGTATGCACACAGATGTCCGGAAGCACAGATGGTTTAATTGTATTATGCAAATTAAATAAATGTAAATAAACAAATGCCTGAACACAACTGGCATTTCCTTCTGAAAAAACAAAAGCAGACCCTCTCTGTCTATCTTCCTTTCTCCCTGCTTGCCTCTCATTTTTGACCTGAAACTTTCTTTCTATGATTTAATCCTTTCAAAATGTATGGTAAGATTTTCCAGGCATGTTGCATGACCTACTTTTAAAAGACGTAGTTAAGTTGCATGTGGAAAACAGTTAGGATCCTGCTTGAGTTTACCATGCTGGACTGCACTTTCAATTACAAATAATTATATTCAATAGCTTAATATATACCATTATGGAACCAGTGACATTGTATTTATATAATGTAATTCTTTTAATGCATGTTCATTTTATAGAAAATACATATTACATCCTTGACACAAGGATGTTAGAAAGGTGAAATAAAGAAGCAATGAGTACCTCAGCTTTTTGCTTTTACCTGGAAGAACTGCAGGTGACTCGGCTATGACTGCATACCCTTTGTTGGAACAGAAAATGGCCTTTGTTTTTGTCTTCAGAGAATCTCTTTAGTGAATAAATCCTTGCCCCCTGTTTCCAAGAGATCCCTGGTGTGTCCTTTACCCCTCTCTCTCTCTCTCTCTCTCTCTCGCTTTTTTATCAAATCTTTAATGATGTTGTGATGTGGACAGACATGCAGGTTTTCTGGTTTTATTAAAGGCTAGGCAGCAAAAAATCCAAACAGCTATGCAGTATTCAAAATTATGAGACAGGGTAATGGCCAGGCGATCAGCAAATAAACATACAGTAGCTAGACAAAATGAAATCAGTGCAGGCACATAACAAAGGCCTAGAACTACCACAGACAAAATGCAGGAGCAAGACTTCGCAAATTTACACTGTGAGTCTGGGTTATTTAGAGGAAGACACATGGATGACACAGTCAACTCTAGAATTATTGGCACATTGGCACCATTCAAGAAAGTGGACATACTGTATAAAATAAATATTACTCACAACATACATGAGATTTTACACACAAACAATTGGAGAAATAATTTAGTTTTCCTCTAAAAAAGATTCTCATTAGAGCTATTTTTAATTAATAGTATTTTCTCTCTAATGATTGATGCCATTAAATAATATTTAAAATAAATACAAACACATTGCTATTGTTAAAACATATAAATTCCTCTCAGTCTCCATGAACTCTGCTGTTGTCTTTCACTAAATATGAATTTGCAGACAAATATAAATGCCTTTGACATTCATCACCATGGGGAAAAACAGAATGGCCTGCCAGGAAGGTAATGGATATAAAATACAGTTGAGTGTACTATTAATCAAAACCTGGGCTATAATAAATAAATTAAATTTCAAAAGCCTGGTAAACAAGCTCCTTTGGACTGTTTATTCTATGATCTGGTGTGATTATTACCCCTGCCTACCTCCTCACCTCATCACTGGGTTTTACTTTGTTTCGTCTGATCTGCATTAAAACCCATTTTGGCACATGGCTCCTCACTGACATGTTACAACGGACTATTGATGCTTTTTGGCTGTATTGTGGTTAGTGGTCCTTGTTAAGTTTGATGGCATCAAGAATTTTGCTAAGTACCATGATATTTTATCCCTAAGACTTGGTTAAGACTTGGCTATAGATGGATTTTTCAATAAGATTATGACATACATTCAAATCAACACAGAAATGGGGTCTGAATTGAAGAGGGAGTCCATATATGCAAACCCAAAAGCATAACATGTTCTGCATAGAGGAGTGAACCAAGTGTGTTAGAGACACATTAAAGAAAGAGGCTCAATGATTAATTGTGGGAATGACTATGGTTTGAAAAAACATAACATGGGCTCCCAGGTGGCGCAACAGAAAAGCACTCATGATATCTTCACAAATTTGAAGCCTGTCGATGCCACAGTCATTAGTGGCTGGGAGTCCAAAAGAGCAAAACTCGCCATGCTCTCTAGGTGGGAGTTATGACATTAGTCTCGCCCCTGTTGATTAGAGTGGCACTAGCAAATCATGGGTGTCTGTGTGAACATGTATACAGAAGAGGGAAGCACTTTCCTCCAAGTGTGATACACTGCCCTTGCTTCATGTGTCTTGGAAGAAGCATGCTCTTGTCTTCACCCTCCCTGGTTGGTAGATGTCATGTTTACTTCATATATTGCTTTGAAATAAAACTATATAGCATTCTCATACATTTAATCTCAGAATATCAGTAATTACATGTGCTATTCACTTCATACATTAATTTTAGTTTATGTTCATGAGACGTGCCAAGAATTGGCAAATATCCAAAGGATAAGTTTAAAGGGCTTAAAGCGAGAGTACGCAAGGTGTTGACATGTTGGAGACAAATAAAAAAATTTCAGTTGTAGTAATATGTGGATATTACAGGTTAAGTAGAGCCTAGATGATTGTGGGGGATGAAGTGATATACCTGACCTGACTTGGAATAATCAGTGTTTTTTAAACTCTGCATCCTGCAAGTTTCAAAAATCTATATAAAGTGATTTTTGTTGAGGAAATAGAAAATACTCTTTTCACTTTTTAACCAGCTTCCTCTGTGCATCTTGTAATCTTAATCAACAAATCTCTTCAATCAACATTACAATTTTTCTTAAAACAGAACATAAATGGTGATTTTTTTAACAAAAGATGGCTGCAAAGCTATTTCCACTTCTATTTTTAAGTTTTATCCTCTGAACTGAGTTTGGAGATATTGTATGGATGTTATCATGTTTGATCCTATTTATCATTACAGTTTAATCCTAGTTCCTCAGAATTATATAATAAAATAAACTGAATTAGGAAACATTGGCTGGATTCTTTAATGGGAATTTTGTTACATTTTGACCACGAAACTTTATCTTTTATTTAAACATTTATATTTTTAGACCTAACTATAGGCAAAGGTACACTTCAACACTCTTACAGTATTGAATAGAGATGTTTTATTCATTATTGGAGGTTGATGTGATTGTCTCCAGTATTTTTTCCTTTACATGGATTGATTGGTAGTGACAAACAGCACATGTATTATTATGTAACCCAAGCTGTTAACTATTCCAAACCATGCTGTGGTTGATAATGGCAATATAGTCCCAGACAACCAGTTTAAACAAAGCGGGATAAAAAAACAGATTACCTCTGGAGCATGTCTTTATTCTGGAGTGCAAAATGTGCTCCGCTTTCCTATGGTCCATCCTTGAAACAAAACAATTACTGTCACCAAAATCTATGGAAAACAATGGCTGTCCAAAAGAGAGATGATTCAGCTAGCTGACCTCGGATTTCCCCTTCGTATGAACTGCGTGACACATTTTTCCTAAATGCCAAGTAAAAAAGTGTTTAACTTTTGCAATAAAGAACTGCTGGTTCTTGAGATAATAATATTTTCCACACAGTAGTATGAAGAATAAACAATTCAGCTCCAAAATTACATGACTGCATGGCAGTAATTATAGAAAAATGTTGTTTCTGGATGTGGTAGAAATATTGTCCATAGATAATATGAAATTTATTTGAGATTACTGCTAAATATCATTGCATTTTAATCTCAAATAAATCAACCATATACTATTCTTCTTACAATATGGGCGGACAAGGGAAATGAGTGACTTGCATTATTAGTTATTGCAATGTTATAATTTCATTAGACTGTGTAAAAATATAGCCAGAGCATGTAAACATCAATGTGTTAATGACCAACTTATGTACTTTTCTCTCACCTGTTCAAATTACTTGATAATTCTTTTTACGTGATGAGCCAAAAAACACACATCAGTAAGGTTGGCAATTGTCAGATGCTAGGTGATCAGGAACATGCAGACATAAAATACGGTTCCCAAAAGTCTCCATACATAGGGGAAATACACTGTTAAACACTGTTTAGCAAAATGCCTTCTAAAATTTTTCATAGTTTGTTTATATTATATATATTTTTTCAGATAGCCTTTAGAATGCCTTCTCATGACTGGATTGGGAAGCTGTCACAAGGTTGCGATGGACTTTAACAGGAAACATGGCAAGCACATCACACACGACACTGCTGCCAAACTTATTAACAGATTCAAAAAGTGTTGCGGATCAACCGAGAAGTGGACGTCCATGAACATCCACTGACGAAGGCACAACGACGTGGTGCTGGCAAACCTAATCCCCTATGTATGGAGACTTTTGGGACACCCTGTACTGTCAGGGGTCCAATTGATCATTTGGTCCTCTCAATAAAACCTCCTCTCATTAAAGTAGTATTTTCCTCACATATTAAAATGGTAACATTATTCTGTATGTGTATCATAAAACTTTAGTGTTGTACGTAGTATCTTTATTCAGTATTTGACCTTTCCTGAGCAAATAAAATTACCTTTTTATCTGCCCTAATATGGGCAATATTTCCAAGCCAACTGCCATTCAAGGTAAGAGGATAGCAAACATGAGTACAAAACTAGCAAAGTTATTAAAATTACAAGAAAATAAATCATGGACAATTTGTTAC
The DNA here is from genome assembly GCA_037576675.1 of Pangasius sanitwongsei. Lineage (NCBI taxonomy): Eukaryota > Metazoa > Chordata > Actinopteri > Siluriformes > Pangasiidae > Pangasius > Pangasius sanitwongsei. Next base: position 10,297,330 of record CM075021.1, read on the forward strand.
ATCATTACTGTATGTCATTGCAATTGTAAGGCTTGTGGTTTGTATCAAACTACTTAATATTACCAAAATAATAAGAAGCCATCAAAGCCATTGTCACTGGCAATTATTCAGGATACAATGTTCCTGATAATGTTGTTAATAATTTGAGCACACATGCTTGTATTTCCTCATATACAGACTGCTTTTAAGAAAGTGCTTGATATTGGAACAGTTATATAGAAAATGTTATTTTAAGTATTATATCCTCTCTGACAGAAACTGTATTTGGTTTAGGCTGTAGTTGCTTCGGTTGGCAAAAGTTCATTTATGGACTTGGCAACCAGAGAGGTTGTAGTAGGATGTAATGTAGCTGCCAGTGATAACTGGCATTCAGAATGTCCTCTGTTACCATTTCCCAGGGATTGGGACCCCACACTCATACCAGCCCACAAACTGATGAGGAGTACGCCGGCCTATGGGCCCAAAATTTACAGGCTCTTGTCTATATGAGCGATAGTAACCTGAAATACAGAAAAAGTAACATGGAAAATAAGCACTGATGCCAGAATGAAAAGCAGTGAATTTTGAGAGTGTGCCTGGATTTGTACCTTGAGCTTGTGGCAGGTAGAGGGAAAGGGGTTGTGGTCCTGTTCTTCCATCCAAATGTGAATCTACAAACTGACAGTGGTCTTCTCCACTGCCAAAAGAATCAGCAATACTGTAGAAAGTTTCTGAAAATGTAGGAAAGAGAATAAGTATTAGAGCCTAATCTGAAAGGCCGCAACTGCAAGCTGAAGTTGATGGACACACATTAGACATTATGTACTATACAGGCATGGGAATTTGATCAAGATTATGAAAACATGAAAGGTACAGATTGGACTAGAGCAGGGGTGTCAAACTCAAAATCTGTCAAGGCCACATCAGAATTTTTGTGAGCCCTTGAAGGGCCAAAAACTAAACGTTTTTTGAGATATTTTCTAGTCTGTTGATTAAGACCAATAACCCAGCTTCTGAAAGTGATAACATGTATTATCCTGATTAAAGTTTTTTTTAAAAAAAAATATACGTATGTTTGTAAAACGTTTAAAAATATACAACATTGAGAAAATCATATATGTCCTTAGTCTCCATCTCTCTTGCCTTTAAGCTCCATCCATTTCCTTGTACAACATGATGATTTTCAACATAGGTCTTCACACTGCATGATGCATTTGGAATCGATCAATGAATCATATTAAAAGCCAACACCCAGAGGCACAGGGATGGATTTTAGGTTTGAATCCCTCTGAAATATTTTTTGAGAGTACCGAGTTCTTATTCGTGGATGGTTAACATAACACATATACAGCACAGCTGATTATCTATGTGTCAAATAACACAGTACTTGTGCTGTACTCATATTCATAAAAGGTCAACAGTCATCTTTACTATTCGGTATTTAACTGCCTCAAACATAAAATGAATGTGTCTCTTAGTTTAATCACATTTTACTTGGCTACCAGCTGCTATAGTGAGAAACAGGATTAACCAATCAGAATTTTTGAAAACAGCCAGCTAGCTACACTCTAAGCACAGGGATAGATGTCATTTTCCCCTATTACTAAAATGTTATTTTAATATTCAGTAGAAGGATTATGAAGGTATTTATAGCAGTTTTATTAATATGGCCAGATTGGCTGATGGTAGATTATGCATTGAATGATTACATTACAAATCCATGCCATCACTGCTTATACTACTGTCTGGCTTTCAGCCAAAATGCATGAGTGTGTTGCACTTATCAGTATAATTGTACAGTCACACTGTATGAATGAAATGAAACTGATAGGTCTTGAGTTGTAAACAAGATGCATGTGGACTAGAGGTATGATCGATGCAAGGTGAATTGGATCTGTTGCAGCAGAGATGTAAATATGTGCAAATAAGACAATCATCAATAGTACCCTTAAGTCCATCTCCCATAAAGATCTTGTAGCGCAGTGAGTTGCACAGGACCACACCCACAAACTTCCTGTACCAGGTACGCTTGACAAATTGACTTCCTTTACAGGAACTGTGGGCAGGATTGTACCTAAAGGTAAAAGGAATCCAAATAGGCTCGCCACCTGGGGGGAAACAGGGATAATGTGTTCAACAAGAAACATGAGACCTGAACTGTTGTGAGTAAATATGATAGGGGTTTTTTTGTGTTTAAAACAGCATCCTATTATAGACCCATAGAGTGCTGTTTCTGTGCAATAGATCTCTTTTACCTGGAGGTCTCTCTATAAGAAGAGGGTCATCTGTAAAATGGACAGCATTCTGATTAGACATTTAGATAATGATAAATGTTTTCCATCTACAAAATAGTTACAGTAAAATGAAATAAAATAACAAAGACAAAGCTGCCCCCAAACTGGAGAGGATACCTACCTGATTCTGTAACATAAATTAACGGTTCGCTGAATGGCCCTAGACCAAAAACATTCTTTGCTTGAACTCTGAAGTAATACCTAAAGGAAAAGAAAAAAAACATGCTCAATAAAAGCAATGATACACTTGGGTACTTCAGAATTTTACTCTTAATAACTAATTCAGATGACTGAAGATTTACACATTTTAAGAGAACTATCTGTATTTTTATTTATTTGTTTTTTACTGCAGCGGTTAGCATTACTGCCATACTGTTCCAGGGTCCCAAGTTTGAAACTCAGCTTGGGTTACTGTCTGTGTGGCGTTTCACATATTGTCCCTGTGTTTGCGTCAGGTTACTTCAGGTTCTTCGGTTTCCTCTGGCCTCCCAAAATCATGCAAGTAGATATATGGGTGACTCTAAAGTGCCCTACGGGGTGAATGAGTGTGTGAAAGTGTGTGCATGGTGTCCTGTGAAAGACTGCCCATATACACTCACACACAGTGTTCCCGGGCTAGGCTCCTGATCCACTGCAACCCTGACCAGGTTAAAGCAGTTCCTGAATATAAATGAATGAAAGATTTTTTATAGTCATGTGAGGCTAAAGAGAATTATGTCCAATCAGAGGAGCAACAAGGAGCAAGAAAAGGGAAAACACTGACGTAGCAGAGTCTGGGATTTTTTTCACTGAAAAATGTCTTGCTTTAAATTGCTTAGATTAGAGAAAGACTTCATAAAGGAAATAAGAAAAGAAAAACCCAGTGACATAAGACACTCAAAATGAGACAACACTTTTCCAATGTAGTGTGTGTGTGTGTGTGTGTGTGTGTGTGTATACGTGTGCAGAAGGTCACCACCTTCACGCTTCACCTCTTTTTATATGAGACTCATTTAATGTCATAATATCTGTATGGCTGGATCAGATTAGAGAAGCTGTGTGGAAACTCTGACCAAAATAAAGTGGGAATTACAGGGACAATTCCAGACAGCCTGGCATAGGGAGACCAAGTGAAGTGTGTGTCTGTGACTGTGTATTTTACCCCATTCCCTTGACAGCAAATCTGAGTACTAAATTAAAGTTTTACAAAGTCTGTGTCATCTGTATTTAAAAATATATATATATATATATTTCACTAGTCTTTGTTTTCTTGAGTCAACATTTCCACAGGCTTTATTTTTAAAGGTGCCAGTTGCCTTCGTCAATCACAGCGTTCTGAAGACAGGCTAAGAAAACACAACCCTGCCAAAGACACCCCCTCCCTCCCCACACACACACACACACACAAAATCAAGCAAAACACTCTTCATTTCTACATTCCAATCTTGTGAATTATCTACATTCTGACATCTGTAATGACTGTGTGGAAGCATATCATTTTAAAAATAGTCACTGGACCAGACAACTGCCATCGGCTGATCAGCTTAAGACTCAAGTACCTGCTTTATGTGTGCACAAAGAGCTTAATGTGAAGGATCTTTACACACATGCACTCTCTTGGAGTGGATGATGTGTGTTAGGCCAGATCTGGTAGCTCCACATCTTGAGAAATGTCCAGCAAGTCCATAAACATATTTCACATCTACTGCAACTATGACTACAGAGCACCTCTATGGCCAGCTTAGAAATCAAATTTTGTCAGGACCTGGGTGCAGTTTTTGTTTGTGTGCAGTAGTGTTCATAAGACAGACACAAATCACAGATCAGTGTGTCTGAGTAGAGTAAAGTCTGTTCTAACGGAGCTGCCAAGACCTAGCGAATGGGCCATATGCTCCATATTAGCCACTTTCTGCAACATAAAATGGCAGTATTCTTTAGCTCGTTTGAAACAAATCACACGTGTAATCTTGATCATTTTGAATTACTTAGAGTTGAACTGACTTCGGTCACTTTTGGATCATGGAAGACAGACAAAGAGAGAGACGTAGTGGGAGTGGGTGTTGAAACGTAATTTTGCCCATTTAAAACATATTAAAACTTTTCAAATAAATCTCTGAGAATGCATCATATTTTTCATTATGGGGTTATGCTGATGTAAATTATGACTAACAGAAATCTATTATCAACATATGTTTAAAGACCTTCTGTACAGCTGATATTATACTGCCAGCTTGCAGATGTGATGTACATCTTGCAATATATGCATAAGTCCACCTTTAGACATGGTTGGACATGGTGATTGAAGCACTGAAATGAGAACACTGCTTTTTCTGTGCAGCTGCTATGCTCTTTCATGATGCATGAACTTTAAACACAAACACCCACTCCAGGGCACAAATCAAAATAGTTTATCACCATGTTGACTCTCCCTCATTGAAAGGTGAATGGGTGCTGCTAAATATTTGCATGGAATGAGATGATGTTTAGACTGAGGTTTGATGTTGGAATCATAGGTTTTATGTGCCATAAGATGACATCAGCTCTTCCTCATTGTTGATATGAGTGAGATCTGTGAGTCGTCGGAAACTTGAATTCTGCTCTCATTCGGCGTCATGCTCAACGACTTGTGGGATATTTGTTTGTTTCCACGCTGTCCACCAATCATTCTAATTGTTGAATGTTTTATTCATCCCACCTTGAGACTAGTAAAAATGTTTCTGTGTTGATCACATCACTGCTGCATAGGCTGTTACCATAAAAGCCAGAAAGAAAAACATAGTGCAGTTACAATTATATCTCTTTATTCTGGCATTTTAATGACATTGTCATAATTGTTTTTTTTAGTTAGGCTCTGTGCAAGTTATTTATTTTCAGTGGGTACTAAGCAACTGAAATCATGCATTGGCAATGTAGCACTGAGTTCAAAAGTGCTTTACATGCAAAACATTAGATGGTGACAAAAAGATATTTATGCTAAGGCACATTAAATAATGTAAATCAATAATAAATTAACTATACATCTATGAGACTGACTATGAATCATGAAGTCTATTTTCTAAAGTATTTCTAAGTATCTTTTAATTTGGATTTTATTGACCTAGTCTTCTAATGTTCCCTTGAAGAGTATATAATGTAAATAAAACAACTTCTACCAGCTTAGGATCACCAGCTTTCCTCAGCTGAGTGAAGTGTTCAGGATGGGCTATACTGCTTCAGGAGTTCAGAAAGAGACAGCAGAGCTAAACCATTCACAGCTTAAAATGTCATGAGCAGAATTCCACTCTGAACTACCAGGTAGCTGATGTTGATTAAATAAGACTGGGCTAGTATGCTCTGACTTTTCTGGTTCTCCTTTTGAACAAGCTGAAGGTTACAAGGACAGTCAGCAGGGCAGCTAGTCCAATCTAGAGGTTATGAAAGCATGCACTAGCTTCTCAGTGTCATGTAGAGTTAGTATATTACTTATTTTAACTATGTTTCTCAGATGTTAACAAGTGTTTTAAAGAGAGTCTTAACTGCCAAATCAACATCCTTATCTGGGACAGATAAAATATCCAACATAAGCATGTTTTTTTCAAGAATGAAGTTTCCAAGCTTTTATGTCTTTTACACAGTCTTTCCTTTTGAATAGCTATGCTGCTAAATGGGGCCAAACTGACAAATATAATTGTAATCAGTATAAAAGTAAACGCCAACATTGTTTGCGAATTGCATGTACAAAATGTTGGATATAAGCAGAAAATATGGCACTTAAAACCATTAGATGTATTGTTTTAGCTCAGTTTATGCTAACTAATTGGTCTTTCAAGTAAGATCTAAACCAGGTAAGAACTTCTACGCTGTCTACCCTGACTGGTGTTTTTTTAAGCCTTTCCTTAAAATATATCCATTAAAGTCTGGAAAAATATATCCATTAAAGGCTGTTGCCAAGAGTTGGCTGATAATGCTAGCTCCACAAATGACTTTAGATGTAGGTGTTGTCACTGTTGCTTATATAATGATGCAGTGAACTTTCTTTTATTTTAGGTTGTCAAGGATATAGAGTATATCGGATAAGATAATTCAGTCATATCTATGCACTTACATTCTATTCATACTGCATTTTTAAATGTTTTCCCACAAAATTTCTTTGCATCTTTAATTGGGGGGAGGGAGAGAAAGGCAGAGACAGCACATATGATGCAGAAAAACGTTCAGTTTTAGTCATTCCTTTTCTCCTTGCTACCTTTAAAAACATAAAATAATAATAATAAAAATCAACAAGTCTGTCTGAGATCATACAAACATAAGTGTAGGGGGAAGTTCAGTGAAGCATCAGGTGACAGATAGTCAAGACAAAGTAGATAAAACTCTAGGATGGAGCATCTGATAAGGACAAGCAGTGCTTAAACTGGGGAAAAAATAAATGCTAGTACTCACTTTTTTGTGAACCAGTGTGTTACCAGTTTTAGCAAACCGTTAAGTACTTTCTAAGCTCTGGAGTGAAAACAGAAACTTTGCCAATTGCCAATGTCTGATACATACTGAAAACTTAATAAAGAAGACAGAATTAAGATGACTTTTTATTTAAAAAATGTAGCCTATACAAATATTTAAAAATATTAAAATATCCATAATTTTGGTTTAAAATGCCATCAGCTCTTGCTCCACACTTTTGTGTAGTTTGTCTTATCATTGAGTATTTCATACACTCTCATTTCAAGGAAATGCTATGCCATTATGCATTTATGTCAATTTACACCACACATATTTCTGAGGCTTTTTATCACATAAGGCAGTTGCACTTTGCTTCTAACAAGTTTTTCAATCCACAGCAGTGGCATTAAGTGTGCATAAAATGTGAGCTCTTGCTATTGCTGTGCGTGTGGCTGTTTCTGTTTGTTGTTTTATTTGTATCCGTAATTACAGAATCACTCTATATATGCTGCGAGCATAACTTCCACTTGGTTTGTGTATGTAGACAAAAATGCTGCTATTATTAATTAAATAGTCCACTCAGTTCTGTAGCTAGGTATGGGTAATGAAGAGTGCTGGGAGCTTAAGAAAAGCACCAGTAAAGAAAGCAATGGAAAAAAAATTACTCAAAACAGAACAGTTCTGCTACGGCTGATTACTGGTAAGTACTGTCTCACTGCAAGCACTGATGAACACATTCACTGAAGGAAGGTTATGTAACGCACACTGAGACAGCAACACTTTCACGATGAAAAACGACACACAGAGGGGACGGCAACATTGTAAAAGGTATAAAATAAAACAGCTGGCTGACAACTTACAATAAAGGTGTTTTCTGTCTACTCATACAGGTATAAACACCAGCGACTTTAATAGGAACACCTGTACACCTGTTCATTCATGCTATTATCCACCAATCATGTTGCAGCAGTGCAATGCATAAAATCAACAAACATGGACAGTTGAAAAATGGAAAAACATTGCCTGGTCTTTTTCCAATCTTCAATTGCCCTGTTTTGATTAGCATGTCCGCACTGTAGCCTCACATTCTAGTTCTTGCCTGACAGGAGTGAAACCCGATGTGGTCTTCTACTGTTGCAGCCCATCTGCCAAAAAGTTAGGTGTGTTATGCATCCTGAGATGCCTTTCTGCTCACCACAGTTGTAAAGAGTGGTTATTTGAGTTATTGTAGAGCTTGGACAGCTTGGACCAGTTTGGGCATTCTCCTGTAACCTCTCTCATCAACAAGGTGCTTCCACCTGCTGAACTGCTGCTCACTGGAGGTTTTTTGCTACCATTCTGTTGTGCATGAAAATCCCAGGAGATCAGCAGATGTACAGATTCCTATTAAAGTGGCTGGTGGGTGTATATTTAGTCAGTATTTGGGTGAAGTTGCATATTTATATTAAATTAGTGAACATCCTCAAAAACGAGTTATAAGAAATGGGACAGGAAACTTTTGCAGTGCATTTACAATGAGGGGGTTTCTCCAGGCAGTAACCCAATATTTGGACCAACGTCATTTCGAAAATACCACAATGACAACAACACTACCAACTGCATGACTCCATCACATCAGCACAGGCACATTCATTTAGGAATCTGCTATGGGTACACAGGAAAACTGTGATTGCACCTGCATGAAGATACAGCCCTTACACCACAATGCTTTTCAGAAACTTGTCCAGTGGCCAATGCAGTCATAGCTCTTTACATATAAGACTTAGCTCCACTCATGGGATTTACTCTAATGAAAAACCCCCAACAAAACCCTAAAAACCGGCACAATGCTATGTGTGTGTTTACATAAAAGATATAGTTCACCTGGAGTTTGGCTTGAGGTTCTCCACAGCTAGGTGGGTGCCAGATGAGAGACTAGATGACCATCTGTTGTTCAGCACATCATCATAGGAGGCACTCTGCACCATGTACCCTGCAGAGAGAGTCATCAGTGATGCACAGAACAGAACAAACATCTTACAATAAAATGAATAGCTTTGAAAATATTATTTCTGCTACAGTCTAGAAAACCACTACAGCAAGGCATTATTCTACTGCTGATGGAGCTGCTGATAACCATGCACCAGCTCTCTGTTGAGAAAAATGTGGCTTAAATTACAAACATTACACGTCACTCTGGGGTAAAGTTAAGGCCAACAGAACATTTAAGGACTGTATATGTTTTAAGACATTAAGTGTGTGTGTGTGTGTGTGTGTGTGCGTGTGCATGTTCATATGTGTATATTTAGGTCAGCGCTGCACTAAAGTAGATAGGTTTGGGGTTGTAAAAAAGAAAAGAGAAAGGAGGAGAAAAATAGTATGGAATGAAGTTATGCGGGGAGAGGACAGGGTGAGGAAAACAACTACTATCTGTTTTAGACATCATGCAGTCTCATGGCTGCTTCAAATCTCTTCTCCGCTATTCAGAGAGAACATATTTAAAGCACACAGGGACACTAAATGATTAATTCTGACAAGGAAATCCAGTAATCTTTGAGACTCCAGAGTTTACCTGGTCTCATAAGTCATAAGAGGGAAAGGCTATGTTTATAGACTAACAGTGACTCAACAATACTGTTTAGCCTATTGGTACCAGTAAAGCATGTAAAACCATGTGAATAGTGGGATCCTTTTTCACAGAACCTTTTGAAGGATTTTCTAAATGAGTACTTGGAACTTACAGTGCACTTTTATACTGTTATGCTACTTGGAAGCCTCCCTAAAGGGGAAACACACTATTACAGAGTTCTAGATAGAAGTTTTTATGGATCTACCTTTAAACTTAAGTGTGTGTGCTTACTTACCCTCTCTATTTTATAGTAGTAAAGCATTCAAAGCTTCCTAAAGAGATCCTACTTAGAACATTAAGCATTCTCACAGAGGGACAAACCCTTAAGTGTTCTAGATTGAACTTCTTATTTGTCTAGGCATTTAGAAAATGGTTCTGAGGGTAGTTAAGGCTTCATGCCTTCCTAAATGGGTTCTACTCCTTCCCTGATATGGATACTCCCTGATGTTGAGTTGCCTCTAAGGATTCTTCCAGAGGAACAAACTGAAGGATCCTATAGGGATTTGAAGTACATTTTTCTTGTCATGTTAAGCAAAGCCAAAATGAATTTGTAGGGTCATGCTAGATTTAAGCAGAGGTGGCACCTGACACCATGTCATCCTTCAATGGGCGGGCCCAGTCCAAAATAACAAATGAGTGACAGCCCTCCATGGCAATCACAGTGATGTTATGCGGCTTGTGTTTGGGTGGCTGCTTTTGGCTGGCTGTGACACTGTCCTTCTCAATGAGATCAGCCAGCACATCCACCTGCAGGTACTCTAGAGCCTCGGTCAGGGAACATGGAGCGCCAGGATCCTTCTGGATATAGTTCACATATGGAGCTGAGAAAAGGAAAGAAATGGGGGCTCAAGTGAAAGTCAAACATATTGAGTCTCTATGTCTAGTCATCAGGAGAACACTATATTAATGTGTTCCACATTCTGCAATGATTAAAGAAATAAAATACTTTTTCAGTTGGGTTTAGACTGCATGTCATACATTCCTGGTATAGTTTAGCTGACTGAATGAAACTTCTGACTTATTGCGGTTCTCTGGTTTGTTTGGAGGGCAAGAAGGGGTTGTTATTTGAGACTATTGTTTATCTGTTATCTGTTGGCAGCTCTGTGGTGGTTTGGTAGGTTTTGTCTCTATTGCTGGCTCAATGTGGTTCTGTGATTGCTATAGTCTGACAGCTAGGAGCACTTCCAGAAATTTGATTGGGTTACAAGACACACACCTGGAGCTAATCAAATGCTCCTTGAGACGTTGCTGACCAGAACAAACATGTGCAGATACAGACATACACACATCACACTGCGTTGAGTTATGAGCTAATAACCAAAGGCCTCTGTTTCATGTGTGATAAGAAAAGATACTTCAGACCATAATACAAACAAGAACATGCACAGATTTTGCAGTTGTCATGTCTAATTGTGAGGGTCAAAAAACAAATATTAAAGCAGTTCTGTGAAAACAGTGGATGTACTGGAGGACTGGGATTTAAAGGACATTCCATGGCCTTTAAATACCTTTAAAGCATGATAATGCACAACACTCTTTCTCATTCTCTCTGACAATGTGCTTTGGGGTCAGCTGAGGTACCTCAGTCTACTTGCTGAGCCAGGTCTTTTTTACTGTCAGTATACTAATCCATGTTCATTGTCTCAATTATGAGTGTCCTGTTCTGTATTAATGCAGCTTCTCAATTAACTGCATTTTGTTATTTCACAACGGTCATGCTATTAGCTCAGGAGATTTCTTGCACCCTCGTTTTACTAGTCCAATGTTGCATGTTGTAGTTTATCTTTACTTTTGTTGTTCCCAGGGTGAGAATAACTGGCCAACTGCCAGTGGTAGAAAAAGAATGGTTTGAACTCACACAGAGTTCATTTTGGATGTCTATAATGGGATCCTGTTAGGGAATTTTGAGTGTTACGAGAGCAGTTCTGCACTGGTGCTACTGGCTCCACTGGTATCTGTGGTGTTGACATCTGTGCTTGCTCTCTCAGTCCAGCAAGCCTGAGGACCACTGCGGGACTCCTTCATGAAACAACAAGGAGCTGGCTTATTACGTTACTCATTCTTTAGATTTTTTTTTTTTTTTGCATGCTTTTCCCAGACAAAGCTGTTGATGTCAAGTCGCTGCCAAGAAAAGCACATTAGAAGAGTCATGAGACACTGTGAACTCTCAGAACATGGTTTAATGCTCAGAAAAAGAGGCTCTCCAGGTCAGGGCCATTTTCTGACACAATTTACACCTTTGTATTATAAATGTCCTTCTAAACTCCAAGGAACTGTGGATGGTCTGCCACTTTCAGTCCTTAAATTTATAATGTAATATTAGCTTAAACTTTGTGCATCATTTTTCCATTCAGTTACTAGATAACATTAGGAAATGTAAAGGAACCTAAGAGGTTAAAAAAAAAATTGGTCAAAGCAGATGATTAACAAGCCAGACTAGCTGCTGTCATGTGACTGGATATGAAAATTTTATTGATATTATCTTTTCAGCCTCTTTCCTGTAGTTAAATTTCCATTAAGTCACAGCTTTGAAAAAAAAAACTTCAGAAACAGGGAAGGTAGGAAACCATTAAGCAGGAGGTCCTTGACCATCCCACCATGAGTCACGTGCCTTGAGCTGGCCTCAGATCAGAAGCTTGAGCAGGGCAATGTAAATGAGCAAAGCAGACACACTGCTGTTATGCTAACAGCATACTTGATCTCTGCAGACTGTGCTGGAGAGGAAGTATTGGCTCAGAATAATGTTTACAGTAAACTCACACTACCTTTTCAGCTTCTAACTTCCAGCCCTGCACTCAACATCTGCACCAGGTTCTGTATACAAAAGACTTAATCAGGAAAAGATTGCAGCAGCGAGGAGAATAATGAACTTTAAGGATACAGGCCACAAAGACAGAATCACCTTTTAACTTTACATGCCAAATCCAGCTTCCAGATGACTTGCCCTTATCAAGACATTTACCTTATAAAGAACAATTTACAGTGGGGCCCAAAAATCTGAGACCACATAAAAAATCTGAGGTCTTTTTTTTTTAATTATTTATAACTAGAAATAAGCAGAAAGATTTAGAATTGTGAAAAGTATAAATATAAAACATATGCAGTCAGGTCCGGAAGTATTTGGACAATGACAGATTTTTTGTGATTTTGCCTTTATAGACCACCACAATGGATTTGAAATAAAACAATCAAGATGTGATCGAAGTGTAGACTTTCAGCTTTATTTTAAGAGGCTC
>CM075021.1:10316116-10356529 GCA_037576675.1 Pangasius sanitwongsei
GTTTTATTTCAAATCCACTGTGGTGGTGTATAAAGGCAAAATCACAAAAACTCTGTCATTGTCCAAATACTTCCGGAACTGACTGTATAATAGTAGGCTAATAGAGGCTTTCATCTCCTTTCTATATTGTCTCTTGCTTTTATGCCATATCTCATTGCAGCTGAGAGCAAAATAAAAAAAAAAAAACGCACAATCTCCTCTGCTACTTCTATTCCCTGATTTCTGGGTGCTTAATGGCAAGTGCTTGTCATTAAAGGCAGATGCACAGACATGAATAGACTGCAAAAAAGACTGCATAGACTGAAAAAAAACTGTAAAATCTGCCAACTTCAGAGGCTAGGTTACACATAGCTAATTTGAATAAGCTGAGTTAAGCACCTGAGAAAGCCTACTCTGAAAAGATCTTTCTCATGTAAATATTGATGTATCTTTTGAACTTAAGTTGCTAAACCTTAATATATTTCTTTGATTTTGATACCATAATATTGATTATGAATTAAAAGTAGAGAAATTAATAATAATAATAATAAAAGTCATATTTTATTTTAGTTATACCTGTCAACATTTTTATGCTTTTGTTGTTTACCCTAGAAGTACCCTAGAAGATAATCTTTTTAACCTTAATTTTGTTGATAATCAGAAAGAGACAATTTGGGACTTACTTTCTGGCATTGCAACACTCAAGGTTTTAGACTGTGGTCCTTGCCCTTTTCTGTTAGCTGCTCGAATTTTGAAGATGTAGCGATCACCAGGTGTCAGTCCATCTATGGTGGCTGACGTAGTACTGCCACGATATGTTACTGACTTTGCTCCAAAAGGTTTCAAGGCTGGAGCATAGGACAGGATATATTCTAAAAGAAAAACACAGAGTAATATATCTGGTCATTTATATTTGGATAGGATTCAATCCTCTTTGACTAACAGAAAGCAGCACTTTGACTAATGCAACATGTTAAACCAGAAAATATGATTTATTTTTATTTGTAACTTGGCAAAATACTAGTATAATCTTTCACAGCCAATTCCTTCGGAAAGTTGGCCATACTCCTCACAGAATAAACCAGATAGAAACTGTAATAATAAACAGGAGTGCATTGTAAGTCTCACCTCTGATTTTACCATTGGGTTCATCAGGTGGATCCCATGTTGCAGTGACCGCTGTGCCTTTCCCTCTAAGTGGTTTCACCTCAAAGTTTTCAGGAGGACCAGAGGGAGCTGCAGAGTTAGGGATATGATGAAAGGTCAGAACTGTAGAAAAGATATACATGGCCAAAGAGAAAGATACAGAGATTTTCCTCTAGAACTTCAGTGTTCCTCCTGCCACGTTTTTTTTTTCATTTGGAAACAACACAGCTATAGGTTTTCCAGGAAAAATAGTAATGAAGTCATTAGTTTTCCAAGTAGGTAGGCAAGGACATCTTAATGATCCATTACACAGAGGCTCTTATGACATGACATGCTGCATGATTTATGCAACTCTGACTTTTTACTTTTTATACTAATTGTATATATGCATTTGTTGGCATGAGTATGTGTGTGCATGTGTGTGTGTCTGTGTGTTACAGATAAGTTGCCATGCAAAAAAAATCAACCATATAACAAACAGCTGGTGTGTAATTTCAAACTAACTGCATATACTTGTCTACTATTACCAGCACAAAACAAAGTGTTTGGAGCTCACTCATCCATACCTGATTCAGGAGTCCTTTGGAATACAGATACACTCCATGCTCCATGTTGGTCTCCCTGAGTGATTCGAACAGAGAATTCATACATTCCATCAGCAGAGAGCTTCTCAATCACAAGCCGCCTTTGTGATGTCTCCTTATATTCCCACCGAGCAGACTCTCCCTTCTCTCTATATCTGACAGTGTATTGCCTACAAGTAAAGGACATTTATTGTGACACATCAAAATTCCATCTTGAAGTAAAAATCATTAGACACTATCCATTATCATACAAAGCTTTGTTAACATATTACACAAACTACGCATAAATCAGGTTTTTACCAAAACTCATCTGACACATTTCTTACCTGGTACCTTCAGGGATACTTTTCTGTTTCTTGACAAGTGGATCCACCCATGTGATTACAACAGACTGGGGAGACAGAATCCTCACTGTGACGTCTTCCACCTCCTCTACTTCATCACGCTCTGATAAACATGGTTAATGATTAAATACTTGATTTCCCAAAAGAGTAAGACTATTTTACAGTTGTAAACCGAATATCATATCATTATAGCAGCATTAAATATGATCTTAAATACACAGTGTTTTTGAGCAACTGAAAAGAGTTGTGTGAAAGTGTGTGGTCCTTATGTAATGTTGTGACCTTAGTATTATAATGGTCTATCTCCAATGAAGTGCTGTTTTAAGATATGGGATATCAAGGTTTTGAAATTCCAGCTAGCAAAACAATTGTCAATCTCAGATAGAACCTTATTCTGTGAGCTCAATTACTATTTTATAAGGTATATATAAACACAGCAAGTACAGTTGACCTAGACTGTACATTTTTTTTTTATTACTCTTATGTAGCATATGTAAAACTGTTACAGGTTAATGTTAATGTCTCCTTTCGCTTGTTGTACTGACACTTACAAGTCTGTTCTTCTCTGTCAGAGTGTAAATGGAACATGGATGTTGATTGGTCAAGGCTGCCTATTTTGCAAGCATCATATGTTCATTCTGGATGATGCTTGGCTGGCAGATAGAACTTCATCAAACCTCATCAAAATACATCTCTGATTTTGGGGAACTGTTAATTTTTTCCAGTATAACACCAAAAGTTTTGTAAAATGAAAAATAACATCACAAGAGAATAAAGTATCCACCAGTGAAATTTATGTGGTTAACATATTTTCAACTAAATTGCCAGATAGAACCTTCTAATACTGAGGTGCTACAATAATGGACTCTACCTGGAGGAGGGTTTTCGGTATTGACAGTCGTACTTGCTGGTACGTTTCTCTGTACTGCTTTCTGTGCCTGCAGTGATACCACATAGATGGACTCAGATGCTACGAATAGAGGGAAATATCAGATACAGCCATGTATCATTATATACGGCATGCTATTCACAAATGAACATGCATTTTAACACTATATTGCTTATAGACCAAGCTAATTAACTCTTAAAGCATACAAGCTTCTAGGATCTCATTCTACTTTATTAAGTAACTAGGCAACAGTATAATCAAAAATAATATCTTTATGTGAACAACATAAACATACTTGAGGAATATCAAAATAATTTATAAATTCAAGTAATGTTCTCGGAAGAACATTGCCTGTTGTCCTCACCTAGTTTAGGTTTGTTAGCATTGCGCTGGTCAGCTTGGGGCTGACTGAGGTCCACCCTATGTTTGTTTTGAGAGCGGATCGGCAGGTATCCTCCTCTGCGTGGAGCCTCAGGGCCTGAGGAGGACTGAGGGGCTCTCTGCTGTAACAGTGTTGGTCTCTGAACTGCAGACTGAGGGCTTATCTTAGAGGAGAGCTCAGATGACCTTCTACCTAACAAGAGATCAAGACAATATTGGCATTAGAGGTCTTTGTTTTACTTCACTTAATTCAATAAACTATAATAGAGACAAGGAAAATGATCAAAAGAAAATAGAAGAAAATACTGTTTTATGCAGTCATAACAGAACAAAATTAATTAGGTTTAATAGGTTAGGTAAAATAGTTTTTGAAAAAAAAAAAAGTAGAGGAAATTAGGTTTAATAGGTTAGGTAAAATAGTTTTTTTTTTTAACCTAGTGACTGATTCCTCACTCTGACGTATTGTCTACTTTAAAGTTACAGCTTTACCTCTGACTGTTACAAAGAGCTCACACTGAAGACATCCAAAAATGTTAAGTTTCTTCACAGAAAACTTCACCAATGATGACACATTTTTAATCCATTTAAGTTGAGCATCCACCATACCAGTCCTTATATAAGTTGTTAGTAAAGAAATGATAACATATTAGAACGTGAATAAGTATATAATCCTCACAGAGCGAAGTACTGTTTTAGCCATGTTCTTATAGAAAATTAATCAACACCTTCTGACCAATAAGAAAGAACCATTCAACAGTGGCCTGGTATAAAAAATTATACATATACATATGTGTGTATATATTGACTCAAGTAATAAAAGGTTTATCTTAATACAAAAAATTCATAATAATTTACAACAATCATTTTAAACTGAGATGTTGCAGTCATTTCTCAGAAATGATATAAAAGTTTGTTGCAGGGACATGGCAATGATTTGGGATACTGACCATTTATATGATGCTATTCATTAACTTTAAGATCTTCGTGACTTTGTGTAGCTGATCTGTTTTTTTTATTTATTTATTTTTTTATTTTTAATGTGGCATCAATTTGCCTGTGTAAGTCATACTCTGGCTACAAAAATGTTGATTAGTTCTTGTAGCAAACAAATGTGATCTTGACTCTCAGAAAAAGCATTTGCAGAATGCAGAGAGAATTTAGCAACCCATGTTTATCCAAGCTTATAGCCATTCAGGACCACACAGTCCTCTGCTCTCCCACTTCCTTTTTGCTGTTTTTCTAGTGCTATTCCCCATATGACTGGACTTGGCCAGCAGACAGCCAGGCAGTTTTTCCTCTCTTTCTGTCAAAGCATTGATTTCTCTCCCATTTTTCTGTGCCCTACTTTTTGTTTTCTCTTCTCATTGCTCTGCAGTCTAATATCATAGACAGTATAATGAAAAACATCCCCCTGGGCTTTTCCTCTGTCTCCTTCAGTAATCAGTCGCAGATGATAGACTGCAATCTGAGGCAATGGTCACAGTGTCACTGCATTTTGAGGGTTGATTGCAGCAGATCAGAATTGCATATCTTAATCAAGGTTTCCTAAAGTAACACCAGGCTGAGTGCTTAGAGAGATATTTTGCGTTAGCCAGGACAGAACAAAATCTAGCCTTTGAGTGCTGTTGCTCTGCATCATTTAGTGTTTTCTCTGCTCTAGTGCACTACATTCATGAATGGTCTGCTGTATTGTATCATTTGTTTCAGCGAGATAAGGCTCATCCATCTTATTAATATTGATTTTTTTGCAAATCTTGAAGCACACTTAAATTGCAGCAGCAGGAAAGGGAGATGCTTTTACCATCATGTAGGTGTGTTTCAATTATCTGCAGCCAGGTGTTCCACTATTAACTATTACCCCTATGAGCAGCATGGTGTGCAGTGGGTAGCATTAGCGCTTCACAGATCCAAGGTTCCTGGTTTGATTCTGAGCTCGGGTTACGGTCTGTCTGGTGTTTTGCATGTTCTCCCTGTCCATTTAGCTTTCCTCCAGGTTCTCTGGTTTCCTTCCACTTCCCAAAAACATGGCAGTAGGTGGATTGGCTAAATTAAGTTGCCCCTAGGTGTCAATGAGTGTGCGAATGTGTGTGCATGTTGCCCTGCGAAGGACTGGCTTCCCATCCAGGGTGTATCTCTGTCTCATACCTATTGCTCTTGGGCTAGGCTCCAGATCCACCGTGACCCTGACCAGGATAAATTGGTCACTGAAGATGAATGATTAAACCCCTATTCTTCTCCTTTAAAGGCAAGAAATTAGGCAATGCAACTGAATCAGGCTCACACATCATTCATTTTAGAGGAAAAGACAGTGTATATATCTTTCTCTTTTGCCATCTGTTTCTCTGTTTCTTACTTTCCCCATTTACATCCCCTTCCCTTTCTAAGGGGTTTTATGGTATGTGCCTCGCTGCACTCTGTCTTGCTTTCTGGCAGGTGCTGGATGAACTGGCCAGCCCTCTGGGCCAGAACAGCTGACACAGTCCAGCTAAGTGTGAACTCAGCTGGGTTTTACAGGGCCTGGCTCCCAACATGTTCACACCTGGTTATACTGAAAAGGCCAATTAAGAATTCCTACATGTCATATTTGAGCGCCATTCTACCAACAAGTTAAGCATCATGTAACTTGGTTCATGCATCGCAAAAGTTTAAGTACAAAATATGAGGCTAAGAGAGCTAGTGGCTTCATTTGTACTGGTTGCAATTTAATGTGATGATGATAACAAAACCCAAAGCCCACCATTTTAAACTTTCTTTAAGAAATTCTGTGCATCTGTATCATCAGTTAACAGCTAAGAAAAAGAATACTTTAGTTATTTTTTGGAGTTTTGTATGTTTTCTAAAAGTGCACAGCTTATAGCATTATAATAAATATTGAATAATAATAACAAATACAATCTTGACTTTGATTTTGAAACATTTCATTGCAAAAAATGAACCCAGTGCACTCAGACAGACACATTAACTTATATCTCTTATTAGCTCTCAGCCAGACAGAGATTAGAGTGCAATGTTATGGCAACACCATGGCATCTCCAAGGTGAATCTAAAGCAGAACTGAGTCAGCACTGTAGGAATGCTAAGCCATTGCCAACTTCACAGACGTCAATCAGATGCAAAAAAAAATCTCTTTTAACTCGGTCTCTTTCAGGGTTATCTCTTTATCTTTTCTCTAAGCCTTGCATTATCTTTTAAATATAAATGATTGTAATCTGACATAATGGGATCCTGCTGTGGTAACTGAATCCTCTGAGATATGCTTAATATCCCAAGAACGTAATAATATAGTAAGTGCAAGTGCATGTGCATTCATTGCTGCTCCATACAATTACAAAGGCATTTGGAGACTAAAAGCGGTAACTCTATCTGACAGAGCACTCCAAGTGCTACTATAGCTATGCATTTTGTTTCTCTTTTACCTCATTTACTCCTGGGAGTGAAGGAAACTATTGTCATTTGGTTTATTTAGACAGATTCCTTCCCTTTACTCTTGGAGAGAAAACACACTCACAGATTGGCTTCAGCATGCTTGGTGGATTAAAAAAAGAAAAAGAAATGCTAGTGCCATTATTGTAATAAATATATAACTGTGAGACTATCTAATATCCCAGAGGCCATGTGTTTACCTCTAGTGCTGAAGAAATTAAGTAAATGAAGCTTGCACAGGAAACTCTGAAGTGAAAAGCATTGGAGATTTCAGTTTGGACTCAAGACTCCTGTCTTGAGTTTCTGCTTCCTGTTTTTCACATTTATTTTCTCTGTTTGTACTGCTTCAGCACCACCCTGATCATAGTCATACTCATGAGTATGAATCTGAAATTTTGTGATTGTCTTTCTTGGAATTCATGTATACAGGCACCATCTTTCCACCAGCCAAACATTCCTGCCTCTATCTGGAGTGAAATTCCAAAAGGATTCCAAAAAGTTTCTTGCCCCACCCCAACTGGTTCACCAGATTAAAAACTCCTTAGCAGAGCGAGTTTTAAAATGCTGGGGAAAGACACTGAATTCTGTCATCTAAAAACTTCAGATTTTCTCCTGAGTGAGTTGAGGTGTGGTGCCTTCATGCTTCTAGACTCTGCTACAGATGGTGAAGGATATTGGCAAGGCTAAACTGTTGACATTCTGATGCATGATTCCTTCTTATGTCATTGCGTCTCATATCTGCTAAATACTATCTGAAAGGGCTATTTTTCTTTGGTGAACTGACATTAGCTATTGAAAATAAATTTTAGATTGTATGAAATCCTACCTGGTGAGGAGCTGTTTGCAGAAGATCCACCTTCAACAGCAAAGCCATCCAGTTTTACCCACTCTCCACCTGTAGTGAAAAACAAAGCCAACTTTTTTTTTTCTCAGGCAATTGTATTTACGACAATTATGACTTATTCTGATCAATGTACCAGTGATAAACTGACAAACTATGAGAATATATCATATAACACTCCATTAAAACTTTTACTGAATCTTACACTATTAAAATAAAAATGTTTTGACAGACAGATTTATGGCCTACGCACAGCAGTAATCTGTGTACTTATTTAGTGTGTCTGGTGTAATATGAGTGTTCTGCAAATGCAACTACGCACACGGATGTTGTTTGTCAGAGGCAGAAAAGGAAATAATTTTGAGATTTATGTGGCATTTTGGATGGGTGACAAGCTGCCACAACACAAGGCCTTGATTTTGGCTTTGGGTCTGATGACACAAAGCTTGGGTATTGGCTTTTTATGGTGGAGTGCGAATCCAGATTCTAGGGAAAGCCAAATAATGGAAGGGAATGGAATAATTAGAATAGCAGACTGGACTGATTATATTCTGTACCGTGCTCAAGTGTGTGTCATTTTATTAGTCATCCAGTCTGGTTTTAAAAGGCAAGATTAAGAATAAGCAGGGAAGCCATGAAGTTATAAATATTTTCTGTGTAAAAGATCAAAAATGACTTTTAGCCACATTAGGACTCTGAAGTGTTGACTGACAATGTAATATTGAAATTGTATTTCTGTTAAGTCACTTGGATTTGTAAAGCTTTTATAAAACTGATTTGCTATACATTGGTCATACATAAAAGGAGTGTACTTTTGTGGGTTCCTGAATGCAGTCAATTAAACATGCACAAAAACTTTATAGCTCTTCGTGATAAAACCAAGGCCCATAACAGCAATAATAGGAAACAAAGGAAAGCTCTCTCATACTTTCACGTGCATACACAAACAAAACACACACACACACGTACCTCCTGGAGTTTCTGCTCTGTAGACTGGTTTACTCATTCCCTCCTCATTCTCAGAATTGATCTTGAGAAAGTGCAGGACTCCAGGCTCTAACACACACACATACACACACACACACACACCCCCACACACACACCGTGCAAATTAGACAAATAGTGCATGCTGTAGTCATGCATTTAATACTTGCAATTCATTTACATCTTTGCGTGACTATCGACTGTCAAATCTGCAGCCAGTAATGTAACATCTATCCACCTTACCTACGTCCTCTAGTACCTCGGAGCGGCGGTCCTTGTCCACCTTGATGAAACGCAGAGACCTCATTGACTTGCCGTAGCCAATACTGTATCGATCCACTGGCCGACCGTCCAGCTCATTAGGTGGGTCCCATGTCACCTTTAAGCCCTTCTCCACTGACGTTAGCTTCACATTGCGTGGACGGAATGGTTTAAATGCTAAGAGAGAACCAAACAAAATGACTACCAAATTACACATGCTGTCAATACAAAGATTTATTAAGTTTATTTACATGAATTGGTGAGCAACAATGATCTGCTTAGCATGTAATGTATTTCAAGCCTTGAAGTGTTGTGTGTTACTCACGATTTAGTATTCTCAGAATATTTTGAACAAAATCTAAATGAAGAAAAATTATATCTGAAAAGACTTCTTTTTATTTTTGAACAATCCAAAACAATGTACATTTTTGTCTCTATAAAACTTTGATGACTATGACTAAAAATTTAAAAATTGCTAGGAAAAACAAAATGTACTAAAGGTTCACCATATCTTAAGAATAAATAAATAAATAAATTTTCCAAAAATGATCTATTAAATAAACAAAGTCTAAGACCTGGCGACTTTGAAAATGAGCTCACGAAGCACACGAAGTGTAATTATAGCAGGAAACAGAGCTTCAAACTCAGCTAAACTGCCTGAATTCCGTGGCCTCTTTCTCGTACACCATAAATCATAGAGGTGTGGGGCTGTTGCTGTTTGAAAGCTACTGAAGAGCTCTTTCTATCTGTTAACACATGGTCATGTAAGAGTATAACTTATAACACTTGTCAGTTATTGTGATCTGGAGCTATCTGACTTCACAAGTGCATATGATTCCGTTTTGGTAATGGCGCAAACTCTCCATGAAAGAACGTGATCATGTGACCAGCGTGCTCTATATATACAGTATTTTAACTTTATGGGTTGCACAAATTGGGACTTCTGGTGTTCAAACAATGCAATTGCACTAGATGCATAATTAAGAGATTGCTGATTTTGCACATTTCCACAATTCCACAAAAATGTCACATTTTTGCATCACATTGTGTCATGTCACAATGTACTGTTACACACAACAACTTATTTAACATAATACATTAAAGGCATGAAAAAATATCTTCCATCTACTCCTGCCAGTTCTGGAATTTGAATTTAAATCCTTCTGGTCACACATCTATAATTGACAAACCAACAACCCTCAAAGATCATTTATATAGAGTTACACATAAAAGTCACAATAACACTTGCCCATTGGCCACAGATCCATCAAACTAACTACTCGGTAATCTCCATTCTTACAAAGAAGCAACAAATGAAGCAAGAACTTATTCCCACATGATTACTTATTTATTTCTACCTTGCCAGTGCAAGATCAAGACTAAAGAGACCATAATCACTAAACAGGCACATAACACTGTGTTTCTTTGTGATTCCTTTGAAAAATTGTTTATAGTTTACAGATCCAAACTGCCATGTTGTTATGAGCAGACTGCACTGAAGAAGCACCAGAGGGCAGAGCTAGAAGAGCAGGAACTTGCCTTGCCTCGATTGTTAAGACTGCCATGAGGGTCATAGATAAAAAGGAATATATGTCCCTTCAGTCCATTTGCTCAAGGGACCACAGAAAATAGTGGCTGACTTATCCTGTCCTTAACACTAAGTATCAGTTCTTACCCTCTGGCAGAAGGTAAAGTGCCAAGGTGCAAACTCAATTACTGTAACAGCTTCAATATATGTATATTTTTAAAAGCAAGGCCTAGGGAGCATTTCTGGGACTGTGCAATGTGGTATGTATGTCACTATGTTGCTACTATTACCACTCATTATACTAACTCCTCTCTAACAGGATTTTCATTTGACAGTATTCTTAGACCATGACCTATTTGTATCAGCATGAGCATATATTTTGATACAAATTACAAATCACTTCTGTAAGTCTCTCTGCTAAGGGCATCTGCCAAATGTTGTAAATGCAAATGCTATAAAAATAGTGTTATAAATATTATTAAAATGTACAATCTTATTTATTTGGAGTATCATTTTAAATCAAGTTTAGCTTAGTTTATGACTTATGGCCAAGATCAAGAAAAGATTGAGACAAAATAGACTCGAGACCAAAAGGAGATCAAGTGCACAATCCCAATGCACCACTAGCCTCAAACTCTTAAACTTATTTATGCTACATATCAGGTTTTCAGTGGATGTTCAGTGCTCTGTACATCTAGCATTGCTAAACCATATAGATTAGGTGTATTTGGCTCATCCTAAGAAATAATGAACCCATCTGGTCAGTAAAGGAGTGGCTTCAGCGAGCACACGTGAGCGAGGATGTTGCAAGCACATGGTGTTTATGTCATGTTCTGCTGTGGTTTTGGACTCTGTTTATTGGAAAATACTTTTTAAACTACTCGTTTCTGAATGTCTATGTTTTATTGTTATGGAAAAAAATGTATTTCAGAACTTGACAGTTTTATAGCTGTTAAATCAACTTTGCAATTTGGAGTATAATTGAAGTTAGGATTTCTTGCCAAGGAATAGTTAACAGGCACCAAACACTAAGCTAATGCAGATATCTCATGATGTCACCTTTATTAAAGGAATAAACTTTATGTTTTTTGTATTCAACTTTGGGCATGGAATGAAAGGTGACCCTCATCACCTTGACAAATACAACAGAGATCGCAATACATATATATAACACAAATATGTGCTTTTCTTCGTCATAGTTGTTGTTCCTCTTTCAGCTGCTCCTGTTAGGGCTCGCCACAGTGGATCATTGGTCTGTGTATTTAATTTGGCACAGTTTTTACACCGGATGCCCTTCCTGGTGCAACCCTCCCAAATTTTACCCGGGCTTGGGACTGGCACTGAGAACGCACTATTGCACGCAACCCCAGTGGCTGGGGTCGGTTCCCTGGCCAGAAATCGAACCCGGGCCGCAGCAGTGAGAGTGCTGTAGCCTAACCACTAGTTCTCCAGGGACCCTTCTTAATTATAGTATATTCACGGAAATAATAATCAAGAGCTACTGTATACTATGTGAACTAACCCACAAGAAAGGCATTTAGTAAATACTGTTACACACTTTAAGTCTGGCAATACAATAAATACACGTTAGTAGTGTTTCCAAAAACACATACATAAACACAAGCACATGATCACAAACTCTAGTCTCTAAAGCTTTGTCTTAAATCCAAATGGATTAGATTGAGGTCTATAAAACTAAACAAGAGAACTTTCACCTCTCAATAAAACACTAATTGAGAGTAAATGAACTGAGTTTACAATAGAACATCAAGAAGGTGTTGTGAGCTGTTGTAATTTAAATTTTTGAACAATAAAATTAGGTAAGGTTGTTTACGAGCATCAAATTATTAGTGTTTTGTGCTCATGTGTGGATCATTAATTTCTTAAAGCATCTTTATATGAATGGTGAATACAAATGGCACATATGATGGATATGCATAAGGTATGCGATACACAAATGGACCAGGCTGCTGGGCAAGTTCATTCCAGTTTATACTTCCACACCCTCATACTTTCTTCTCTTGCTCGGCCACCTTGGTGACTTAGCAAATTCATATTTCTAAGAGTGCAAATGAAAGAGGTTGTTTTCCATTCAATCAGAAAAGGCCACAGATAGGTCATAGATAATTTTATAGTCGGATGAAAGTAAAATGAGAGGTTTGTGGAATATCAGCATTTTATTAGGTCTCAATGTCAGGGCATAACCTGTAGTGTGTGAGTGACTATGCTCGTGTTTGCCATCGTAGTGTCAGTTGTATCCACACTTTTTTTAAAAAAAAATAAAAACTCATGGAAAAC
Organism: Pangasius sanitwongsei; assembly: GCA_037576675.1. Lineage (NCBI taxonomy): Eukaryota > Metazoa > Chordata > Actinopteri > Siluriformes > Pangasiidae > Pangasius > Pangasius sanitwongsei. Next base: position 10,328,775 of record CM075021.1, read on the forward strand.
GCTGCGGGGCAAGCACCTGCCGTTTAAACGCCAGAGTGTCAATGAAGTATGTGAAATTTATGCATTACCACTGTGCTGAAACCCACACAGAGACAAAGAGCCTTTCTCAATATGGTCACTGTTATTATTTCACCAGTAGGCATGGATAATATACATTTTCACCATACACTAAAGAACAATGAAGCATAATGACCTCATGTGGTGCATTTGTGCTTCTGAAATTATACAGCAGCCCTTGTGAGCTGGATCAGATGTTTTAAAGCAAGAAAACACAAAAATATGAGGCAGCAGGTGTGATTTCTCCTGTGATTCGTCTATATACAGTGCATTCAGAAAGGAATCAGACCTTTTTATATTTTCCTGTTATGTTGCAGCCTTACTCACTCCTTAAATGTAATATATTCATTCATATACTCTTTAATGAAAAAGCAGAAACAATTTTAACGGGTTATGTAAATGTATTAAAAACAAAAAAGTGAAGTATCATATCTACACAAGTATTCTGACCCGTTACTTAGTACGCTGTTCAAGATCATTGGCAGTGATTACAGCCTTAAGTTGCTAAGTATGATGTTTTAAGCTAGTCCAGTTCAAATTTTCTCAAACTCTATCAGTTTAAATGAGGAGTGTCTTCGTATCAGTATTTTCAAATCTCTCGAGAGAGGTTCACTTGTGTTCAAGTACCAGCTCTGGCTGGGCCACTCTGAGACATTTCCAGACTTGTCCAGAAGCCGAGGAATTGTCTTGGATATGTGTGTCATTGTAGTGTTGAAATATTCTGAGCTCTCTTGAACAGTTTTCCTTAAGGATGTCTCTGCACTTTGATCAGTTTATCTTTTCCTTAATCCTGACAAGCCTCCCAGTCCTGGCTGCTGAAATATAAATCCCCATTATGATGCTGTCATGACCATGCCTCACTTTAGGGATGGATTTGGCCAGGTGATGAGTGGAGCCTACTTTTATGCAGATGTAATGCTTAGCATTCCAGCCAAAGAGTTCAGTCCTGGTTTAATCAGAACATAGATACTTCTAGCTGATGGCCTGAGAGTCCTTTAGGTGCCTTTTGGCAAACTCCATACAAGGCTTCTTGTGCCTTTTACTGAGGCTTTTGTTGGGCCACTCTACCAAAAAGGTCTGATTGGTGGAGCTCTGTAGAGATGTGTTTCCTTCCCTCATCTCCAAATAGGTTTTTTCAGGTTTTTGGTCACCTACCTGACTAAAGCCCTTCTTTACTCATTTCCTTAGTTCTAGCAAGAGTCTCTGTGGTTCTGTACTTGTTCAGTTTAAGAAAGATGGAAGCCACCGTGTTTTTTGGGACGTTTTGGTGCCTTCCCCAGACCCATGCATCAACACAATCTGGTTTCGGAGGTCTACAGACAATTTCTTTGACCCCATGCCTTGTTTCTTGCTCTGTCAGATGCACAGTCAGCTGTGGGGGTTTATATAGATAGAGGAGCGTTCTTCCAAATCCTGATTGTCCACTAAACTGTATTTAACACTAATCAACTTTAATCTGAGTTGCAGAAACATCTACAGGATGATCAATTGAAATGGGATACTCAATTTCAAATGTTATAGCATAGGGTCTAAATACACATGTAAATATGATTTCAGTTTGGTATTTGTAAATAATTTACAAAAATAAATTTTTGTAAATAATTTTTATTATGGAATATTTTGTAATACTTTGATGTGACAAACTGATGAAAAAGTGATGGGGTTTGAGCACTTTCTGAATGCATTGTACATCTTGACTAAGGTATGTGAATTGTTTCCTGAGACAGACATCATTAATGCCCAGGTGCTTCACAGTGACCTAAAGGCAGCTGTTGCTAAATGACATCTCATTTACTTGACAAAGAGCTCTGTCTCGGAAGAGAATTGCGGTCTTGTTAATAGACATGCATTGACCTGTGACTCCTCTCAGTTTAGAGATCTAAACAGACTTGTTATCTTCTCTCCAGGTTTAAATTGTATTTATGCCAATCAAACCCAATGGAACTAAATTCCTATAGATGATTAGGGCATGATTTTTTTCCCCTTCATCTCAATTTGACCCTGTTTTGTACGCACATCTTACCTCTCTCCCTCCCTCTGTCTGTGTATCTGTATGTCTCCCTGTCTGTCTGTGTCTCCCTCTGTTTCTATCTTTCTTCATCTCCTCTTTTTTGCTTGCTCTTTAAGAATTCCCACTAGAACACCACCAGATGTGTGTTTAGGTATGAGGTTGAAAAAAAAAAAACTCTTCGAATGCATATTTCTATCTGTGAGGCAGATGTGTGTGGCTGATGTTGTAGGCCACTGCCAAGTGGGATGTTAAAATGAGTAAATGTGATGAAAGGAGAGCCATGTGACACTCCATAATGTAAAATCCATAGTATCAGAGAAAGTACAATGGGCCTGTTGTTCTTTAAGTGGGTTTTCTCATGTAAAGCCAGAAGGTCTGCATTATTACTATTATTATTATGATGATGTTACATTGTGGGCAACTTGGTGGTGAAGTGCTTGGCATTGCCACCTACAGCTCCAGGGTTCCTATTTCAATTCAAAGCTTGAGTTACTGTCTGTGTGGAATCCACTGTCCAAAAACCATGCATTTAGGCTACGGTAAATTCCCAGTAGGTGTGAATGTGTGTGAATGTGTGTGCATGGTGCTACATGGCCTGCCGTCTCATCTGCAGTGAATTCTCCTGCCTCACACCCAGTGTTCCCGGGATTGGCACTGGACTAACCAAGACCCCGACCATAATCAAGTGGTTACTGAAGATGAATGAATGACTGTTACATTGTTGGAGATTACTATCAACTACTATCAAAACTGTGGCTGAATTCAGGAAAACAGCCAAAATAGAAGAGAAATCGGATTTTGGCCAAAAAAAAAAAAAACAAAACAAAAAAAAGAGTTGATACCTCAACTTTAGGAATCCATAATGACATGAAAATACTTGATTTCCTTTTTTTTTTTTAAACTTGTCCAGGCTATCTTCCTGCAATGATCATGTTGGGTAAGGAGCTAGATTAAAACCTTGCTGACCATCTGTGATTTCCTCACGCAGTGAATTTCATGCTTTGATAAAGTTGTTATGTGTGGTAGCAAAATGGACACAAGCCTAACGAGTTCTGTTTGTAATCACATAGTGGCTGTGACTTTACTTGTGGTTGAAATGCATGTGAAAGACACAGATACTGTATAGCAGTTTGGGAAAGCCTAGTTTTCAGAACTATATATAGGAGAAAATGTCAAAATCTCACAACTTTTCCCAGGTTTTCCCAGGACACCACACAGTTATTATAATTGTTATAATTGTGATATAGTACTAGTTATTATATATAGAAGCCCACATGACTGTACATTTGAATTTACTAGGTTTAATCTATGACAACATGTATCTAACCGCCATTTTAACAAAACCAGTTAAAATGCTCTTAATATCATACAAAATGTTTCAAATCTACATTTTTCTTTAAAAAGTGGAATTGGTTTTGTGTTTTGACCTTGGAATGTTCAGGAATAAAAAGCTTTAATGGCTACAATAATAAGTATGATGGTACACACTTGCCTAATGTGCCAAATATATGCAGAGTTTAAAAATAAAGCTGTGCTGTGATCAGAATGAGACCATTAATATATTTTACACTGGAATTTATATCTGGCCACAAAAAGGTTTGAGAGCTGTTGTAATAGGAATAGATTGGACACACAATAAAGCTAGGTCAGATTAAAATACAGATAGAAATAGAAATAGTGGGGAGAAAAAGCAGATTTCAAAACAGCAAAACGGGTTATTTCTGAATGGTCCACACAGGCACTGGTTTGGGTCAACGAGTAGAGAAATTCAGAAGAATATAGACTGAGAACAGACGATTAATACACAGCTGCTGACAGCAGTTCCAGGCTGCACTGGTTGACCTCATTTACAGAACCTCTTCCAGAAAAAGTGAGAGAAAAAGCAGAAAAGAGAGAGAGAAAAATGTCCTATTGTAACGTGGCAGCTAACTGTGCTCACTGGGACACAGCTATTTCCAAGATTCCTCAGCTGTACTGCTCTTTTCTTAGTGCGTTGAGACAGGGGTAGAGGAACGTCTGGACAAAACGGAGTTCACAAACTAAGAGTGAAATTTAAAAAACATCTGCCACATGACTTGTGAGCTCTCTGATGGCATGCTAAAGCTAGGCAATGCACTTTCTCCAGGATGGCTCTGATATTCTGAAATAGATGCTGATCTGTCCATGCTCACTGTACACTGCTGTGTGTTGCACTTTGCTTAAGCAGACTGTGCTCCTCCTGTGCAGCCTCTGTGCTCAGTGGGATCTCAGCTCTGTTAGCTGGCTATACAGTGAGATCACTCTTTATTTTTTGCTTTTTTGGCACACAGCTCTCACTTTGAGAGCATTTTCCATGAGAGTGTTCTACACTAACAGTTCCTTCATGATGATTCCCTATAGCAAAGGGAGTCAAGTTTAAAAGTGATGCTGAATGGCACATAAAAGTTCAGACACATAAAAACTGTCAATGTACATAAGTTATAGCTAAATTTATTAACGTTCAGAAGTTGATGTGTATGGCTGAATGCATACGAAACACTTATTTTATTTTATTTTATTTTATTTTAAGTTTATTCCGAACAGTGCAAACAGCTTTTGCTGCATAATTAATAGTGCATGCATGCTACATGAACGTTACTACTGTAAGCCAGACCACAGCACAGATTAGAGGCAGACCTCAGGCATATTAGATCAGCCCCATGGCACGCTCATCACAATATCTGGGTCTCATTTTAACCATGATTTATTATTTAATATTTGTACTCTTAAATCGATTGCAAAGTTGTGGTCAGAAAAGCAATATCAATAATTTTGTAGTAAATATATAATTTACAGCATTTGTATGTTTTACTCTTGAAATGTAATGCATATTTCATTATTTACTATTGCACATAAATCTATTTCATAATTCATTAGTCAATATTGTACATATAAGAACATAAAATAAACAGTCAAAATTTTGACTCTGAGGCTGAGCAGTCCAGTCTGGCAGTATACTTCTGCTTCTTTACTTTTTTGTTTTTTAATTCACACATATGATGCTAAAAAAAAAAAGTCCAAATTTTTTTCCTGCCGAAGCTTGCGCGTTTGCAAAAACAACGATCAAAACACTGCGCGTGATTATTTGTTAATTATATCTTCTGAGCTGATGGAGTTTTAAAATCTTTTTAAAATTCAGTAATGGTAAAGTGCAATCACACACGTGCCGACAACATGAGGTGTGTGTGTGTGTGTGGGTGAAGCATACCTATGATGAGCAGGCTGAAGTGTGTGATTGTGCGTGTGTGATGCTTACCTGTGAGCATCGGGCTGAGGGCGCAGAGCGCGAGCAGGAGCGCAGGGAGAGCGCGTGCTGCCGGTGGACACATAGCGAACAGAAGTGGTGCAGCTCGCGCGCCGCTGCGGAGAGCGCGGGAGGAGGCAGGGGGCCGCTCCCTACCTTATGGCACAAAGCCAGAGCCACACTGCCGTGCTCAACAGCATATAACGACTCTGCCTTACCGCAAGAGGGAGACACAGGCTGAATCCAAAACAGTGCAAAAACATCCGAGGGTCATAAACTATGCAGTGGTTATTCCACTAGCCAGACTTGTACCTCACTGTTTTAATTTATATTTCATACATTTTATACATTGTAAATGTCTGTCTATGAGTTTGGCTATATTTATACATCCAAACGTACAGCTGGTAAGTTCTGAGTACACTTTTGCTTGTTTCATGGGAGTGTTTACATGAAAAAAAAAAATGCATATAATATAGCAATAGGGGGCAATAATTCAACACATTTTGTCTTAGCACTTATACAAGTCTTAGTGTTATATCTCTCAAATATTCACATAAAATGCCCACATTCATCTACTGCAAATTAGTAGTAATTTCAACACTTATTATAATATCACAGACTTCCTAAATTGATGTTTAAGGAGGAATGTATGAAATCAAAGCACAACATGACTGTCAGTTAATGTCTGGATCTCTTCGGCTATGCTGATCCTTTTGAACTGGACTGTTTTCATATAAAAGCACAAAAAATATGTATGGCTTTGTTCTTGAACTAAATCAAGTTAAATCTCAGTAAAAAATGTAGAATAAACAGTATCACATTTTGATTTAGCCTTAATATGTACCTATCATATTCTTACTCCACATGGGGTTTAATCCACAGTACAGGTCTCCTGCCAGTCCAGAGTTCTTCTTGTGCCTCACTGAAGACCTTCTTACAGCTATGGTAGCCTTACTGCGGCTGCTGTCTGGAGCCCTTCTCTTTGAGCTTCTGTAAAGCTTTACAGTATCTTCCCAAAGTAACATGGCCCATGAGCCGTACCATGAATCCATGAATGAGCCGTAGTGACAGACCTGATGGATTTTCCATGACTGACCTCAGATGCTCCCTTTTTTATGATGTCTGCACACCAGAGGTGATTGCTTTAAGTCTATGTGGGAAGTGTGGCCTCCAGTAAGTGTGCAGTATGCGTTTTTTGGCGTGTTTGTTTAATTATTATCTGTTTTTATTCTGAGAGACATTTCAATGGGCTGATTTTTAAAAAAAAATCAATCCCTTATAAATATATTTTTGACAAATTTTAATAAAACAAAATTATACAGTTGAAAAGGAAACACCCTAATGTCTTATATAAAACCATGAAATCAATTCGTTACATTTTTTATTTATTATCTGTTTTTTTGTTGCTTTTTTCATCTTATTGATAAAACATAAATTCAAGAGATGGTCTGTACTGCTGTTTGAACTACTATCTCTGGATGCTATGAATCAAAACACTTCAGATTGTGCAAAAGTTTCCCATTGAAAGATTGCATTCTCTCTGCATGGCCTGGTCTATGACACTCATGTTGACAGAATAAGTTGAGCAGGATTTATTAAGAACTCACATTAGCTGCTTCTTGATGATTCAGCAATGAAAAGAAAAAGAAAGAAAGTGAAGTGTGCCCAAGCATGGTGACCCATACTCGGAATTTGTGCTCTGCATTTAACCCATCCAGGTACACACAGTAGTGAACACACACCCGGAGCAGTGGGCAGCCTTTTTTTGCTGCAGCGCCCAGGGAGCAGTTGGGGGTTCGGTGCCTTGCTCAAGGGTCACCTCAGTCGTGGTATTGAGGGTGGGAGAGAGCGCTGGTCATTCACTCCCCCCACCTACAATCCCTGCCGGCCTGAGACTCGAACCCACAACCTTTCAGGTTCACCTTTGAGTTACAAGTCCGACTCCCTAACCATTAGGCCACGACTGCCATGACAAATCATGGTTTTATGTTTTGTTCTCAGAACCTTTTTAAAAGTTCATGTGCTGTCGTAGAACAGAGAGTGTTTGTATGCAACTGTAAGGTTTTAGTTTTCCATTGGAGATTTTTTTTTTCCTTCAGCCAACCCAGTTGTTTGTATATGTGTAGTAATAAAAATATTTCAAGTGAGGAGTTGATTGCTTCCATGCTGACAATATCTCCATTAAACTAGATTTAAAAGAATCATGTGCCTCCAGAATGTAAGCCACAACCACTTTCTCTGTTCCTGCCAAAGGAGGAAAGGGAATAGTTTCAACTTAACATAGATACGGCCAAAACTGAGAGCTCTTTGCCATATTTGTCTTTTACATTCATAAAACCACCATGGCACCAACTGCTTGTGTAATTTCTCTTCTTATATATATCAAACTGTTTGTTTGGAAACATGACACTTGGTGACACTGCTGGTCACCTGTGCTCAAAAAGTACTTCTCACATGACACAATTGTTTAGTGAAGCCCTGATGTCTGATCTAGTAGTGCCGGATTCATGGGTATTATGTCGCTGACCCCCACAGTTAAAGCACTTATTAGTGTAAACATAATAAGCATCAGCAAACATAAGAAGCTAAATGGAATAAAACTGTGAATTTCTGTTATTATTATTATACTGTGAAATATTATTATTATTATTATTATTATTATTATTATTATTATTATTATTATTATTATTTGTATAGCAACTTTCATAAATAAAAGCTCAAAGACAATAAAAAGACAATAAAAAGATAATAATAACTAAGTAACGACATAATATGAGCAGCAACAATAATATATATATAGTAAATATAAATAATTAAGCAACAAGATGAGGAAAAAGTAAATAAATAAGAATAATAAGAATAAGAGTAAACAAAAAGAAGAAATCAGAGAATGACATTAATTAAATGCAGAAATAATAAACATAAAGGGCTTTTTTAAAATTATATACTGTAGTTCCCTGTCTGATCTTGATTGGTAAATGATTCCTTTTTCATGTGCATAATAACAAGGAAGAAAAGTTGCTTCATAACTACAAAAGTAAACCCCTCCACGTTCTATTGTTTTCTGACCACTAAAAGTAGGCTATTCAATGCAAACCCATCACAATTCTTTCAGGGCTACCAGAGCACCAAGCCAGAGTTTACCAAAAGTGCTGTATCAGCAAGAAAACCTGAAATAATCATGCTCTAACTGCTTCAGGGGACTTGGAGAGAGAGAGAGAGAGAGAGAGAAGGAATGAGAGGGGAAAAGGAGTCCTTAGAAGCTCATAAGCACAAATGCAGACTTGATCTCTTTATTGTTCAAAACATTGTTCTCTCTTTCCTATTCCCACAAATGTAGGTCCTCTCTCTTGTAGCCTCAGTGTCATTAAGCAGTGGTGGTGTCTGTGTCTCTTAGCTTTATTTATTTATTTCTTCACACAGTACTGTTTAATGTTTTATAAAAGTGCTAAAGACAAGTGTCAAACCACCCACTGGCCATCTATTGCCCATGTAGGCTGTAATAGACTGCTATTACAAAGAGAAGAAATCATGCTATGGTAAATGCTATATAGCACATTTTTAATAATTGTGTGAAATTTATTTTAATTGATTTACAGTGGTAAAGTTCACAGCAATTGATACCAGATATCATACATAATAGTAATACAGTAAAATTGTAAAACATTCAACACAGACTAAAAAGGAAAACACTTAGTGTGGGTTAATAAAGTCTGAAATACATCAATTATAAAAGGAGCACAAAATAACCCTGAAATTTAATTATCACGCAGCTGGACAGCACACATTAGCGAACATTTATAAATGTACAAAAAACACAGAGAACATGCATGTCAGTGACATTTGTGGGCGATATAGGCTAAACTATATGGCCAAAATTATGTGAACACCCCTCCTAATGATTTAGTTCATGTGTTTCAGCCACATCCATTGCTAACTGGTGCATAAAATCAAGCACATAGCCATGCATTCTCTATAGACAAACACAGTCAGTAGAATGGATCATAATGAAGAGCTCACTGATGTTGCACTGCCGTAGGATGGAACCTCTATCACAAGCCAGTTCACGAAATTTCTCAGCCTTAAGTGCCATTTTTGTAAAACGAAAGCATCTAGTAGCAACAACAATGCAGCCACGAAGTCACGAAGCAGTAGACTATGCAAACTAACAGAGCAGGGGCCGCCGAGTGCTGTAGTATGTAGTGTGTAAAAAATCCTCTGTTGCATCACTCACTACAGAGTTACAAACTCCCTCTGGAAGCAACATCAGCACAAGAACTGTGTGTTGGGAGCTTTATGAATAAAGAATATGGAATATTTCGGTTTCCATGGCCAGAAAGCTGCACACAAGCCTAAGATCACTATGCGTGTAAAGCATGCCATCACTGGACTCTGGAGCAGTGGAAATGTGTTCTCTGGTGTGATGAATCACACTTCACTATCTGGCAATCACCTACCAGAATGTATAGTGTCAACAGTAAAGTTTGGTGGAAGAGAGTTAAAGGTCTGGGGCTGTTTTTCAGGGTTTGGGCCCCTTAGTTCCAGTGAAGGGTAATGTTAATGCTACAGCATACAAAGGCATTTTAGACAGTTGTATGCTTCCAACTTTGTGGCAGCAGTCTGAGGAAGGCCCTTTCCTGTTCCAGCATGACAATGCTGCTCTGCACAAAGTGAGCTCCTTATACACATGGTTCGATGAATCTGGTGTGGAGAAACTCGAGTGGCCTGCACAGAGCACTGACGTCAGTGACTGACTGACTGAACACACTGAACACCCCACTGAACATTGATTGCAAGCCAAGCCTCCTCGTCCATCATCAGTGCCTGACCTCACAAATGCTATTTTCACTGAATAGGCCAGAATTACCCCAGACACACTCCAAAATCTTGTAGAAAGCCTTCCCAGAAGAGTGGAGGCTATTGTAGCCATAAAGAGGTTTTGGAATGGGATGTTCAACAAGCTCATATAGGTGTGTTGGTCAGGTGTCCACATACAATTGGCTGTATAGTGTAGTTTCACCCCAATAAACCCCCCTCCCATCCCACAGGGCCCCTTCCATTGCTTTTTTCTGTTTTACATTATGTCACTGAATACACACTAACACATTCTGCCAGTAAATGCAAAGCCGCTCAGAATTGTTAATTAATATTTAATGTGGTGTTTTAACAAATATTTAATGCGGTGCACCTTACATGAGCTTTTGCAAATACTTCTCGCTCTCCGTCACTGGCATTATGAAGAAACTCACAGGGTGCCGTGTGCCAGTCTTATCTTTGTAGTTCTCCCTGTGTTTCTGCGCCAGCTGTAGGACAAAGCAAGCCATTTAGGATAACGCTGACATGCCTTCACTTCATTAGCTTTCTTCTCTCTCTTTCACTTTGTGTCTCATGGGTTCTCTTTCACTATTAATCACGGTTCCTCACTTCTGTCTTGTATTTCATGCATTACTCGCTCATGTCATTTTATACCTGTCAATATTTCTAATTCTTGTCTATTCTTTTAGAAACATATGCAAGATGGAAACATCCAAAGTGCTATAACCACCCAGTGTATTTATTGTCAATATACAGAGCAAAGTACACCACAGTTCCATTTCTCACCTCATTAAAAACCTTTATCTCTCCTTGCCGTTTGAAATCTACATTGTAACGTGCCCCGTAGGTCTGGTGGAAGGCTGGGTATCTGTTCTGTGAGTGACGCATCCTGATCAGGGCCCCATCATTCGAGTAGATGCAAGGGAGCAGGCCACCTTTACCACATTCACTTACATAGCAGGCCATGGATGCACAGCGGACGTCCTGTAAATACTTGACGCTTGCCTTCCCAAACGTGTCCCCATACAGAAACTTGGTGGTAGGCACATGTCCTGTGAACCTAAGTGATCCAGGAGTTAACAGAAATCTGCTCAGTATGCAAACACACAATTCAGCCAGAGCCAACATATTTTCCTTTTTTTTTTTTGTAGAAAAAGCAGACGTGGATGCAGTCCCTATCCCACTGTAACATCATTGCAAATAGTGTTTGTTTTGACTCAGTATATCCACATATTGCTCTTGTTATTGTTTAATGCATTTTCCTGTAATTCATAGTCTCCTAAATAAGGCATTACTCTATCATTTCCCTCTGTCATTAAAGGAAAAGTCCACCCTGAATACATATGTTTATATTGGAATATTTATGATGTGTTCAGTGATTCTGGTGTATTGTATTTTTGTTATTCCCGTGGGAAGTTAGCGGTTTGCTAGAACAGTTACGATGATATTTAATAGGGGAAAAAAATTCAACAATCTCAAACATAGGCGATAAATGTTGAAATTTCGCTGTTACCTCCTGACAAGACAAGAACAACAGCTTCTTTTCTCACTCACCATTTTCCACTGATGTTCAATGTCATATTAATGAGAAATCCAGAAATTATATTTAATTAGAAATGAGAAATGGTGGTCTCAAAGTTCTGTAGTGCAATACAGCTATAATACGCAGCTGTGCTGAGTTACGACTGAGACATAACTCTGCTAGTTAGCAATCTACGAGATGACAAGCACAATGGCATTAACGGCAGTATTAACACGAAAGTGGAAGTTTTGGAACAGTATGTGTTTGAGGCAGAATGTACAGATGAGTTGATGAGCCAGCTGGTCAGACTAAAAGACTAAAGCACTGCTGCATCAGTCTGTTTCGGTAGAGATGAATTCTTACTGGTGCCACTATGTCAGAGGATCGAATGGCATTGTGGGTCATGTGGGAAACCAAAGAGAAAATAAGCAAACATGTTTATGAAAGAAGTGTAAATCAAAAAAAAGTTGACTTTTTGAATTTAATCATAAATTCACAAGATCGCATATTGATATAGATCGTCGTTCAGGGTGGATTTTTCCTTTAAGCAGTGATGATGTCCATGTCTTCTTGCTTGTCTTAAGTGCTAAAGCCAGGGGTCAAACACTCCACAGGCCACCTCTACGCACCTTCACGCATGTTTAATGCTCCATGCAACATCACGCACCGTTATGTAATCATGTGGTCAGTTAGCCTACCCCGGTGTCAGAGGCGATGGGATGTAGGTCGCATTGTTGTGCGTGATAAGAGCGCCGTTTCTGGGAGTCACTGCTGCCATGTTCTGCTAAACACTCACAGCTCAGAGGAGAGAAAGATCTCACACAACTGGCACAGTTGAACCAACAACACTGAGTTGCCTGGTAACCACTGAGGTGCTCACGTGACCCTGCGCGCGCTCTCCTCATTACTGCACAACTGTGAAGGCTATTACATCTATCAGCAAAAGATATATATTATATAGGCGTCATTGAAGCAGAAATCCAGTATACAATATGCAATAAACATTGTGCAATACTGCAGTTTCTGTATGCGTGTGCACGAAACGCACGAATAGCATACCACTGTTTAATTCCATCCGCTTTACTTGTTTAATTCATCCAGGGAATAACTGTTCAGTCAGTTTCATGGCAAAAGTTTCAGTGAGCAGGGCCTGGCATTTATTTCCAAAAGGGTGCGGAACCCTGGCTGTTTGAGTGACAATATACACGTTGTCGCATTTTGTCTGTCTGAAATTCACCTCCACAAGCCCCCCTGCTGTGAAATTCACCTCCACAAGCCCCCCTGCTGCTATAAGCGCGCTGCCTGTGCTGACTTTAAACTGCTGCCCCCTGTTGGGGCTTCGGCGTCTCCAGCGCGCCATGAGCAGCGCAGCTCTCCACACTGACGTTCATTCCGACTCGCTTTAATGAGTCGACTCCTTCTACCTACATGTTCAGGTGAATCGAACTCCGCGAGTTTTGATTCATTCAACTGAGCACCAAGTGGCCTCCAGAGATGTTATGCTAGAATATTAACCTTAACAATAACTCATATTTACAGCTTAAGTAAAAAAAAAAAAGAGTAAAAATGTAACTGATAATGTGAGCCTAATGTCATAATGTTGATAATAATAATAATAATAATAATAATAATAATAATAATAGCTGTATATACCGTTACCTTTCTGCATATTGCATTACACCTTGCAAAGCTGTACAAAACATCTGTATTTGTACATCTGTATCTATATCTGTGTTTGAGGTCCTATTCTATAAGCTTTATTGTGTCTTCTATACATTTTATTTATTCTTAATTCTTACTATGATGAATCTTGCTGTTTGTGTATGTACTGGAAGCGTCAAATTCCTTGTGCGTGTGTGTGTCTCTTCTTCTTCTTCTTCTTCTTCTTCTTCTTCTTCTTCCAATCAGTCTACTAATCTAGTAACTTTTAAAGATCCATGTCATAATATATACCATATGATAGCCTTTGACCTTGCAGTAGCCTAAGACATGAGTATAGAGAGGGGGAAAACGGCGTCAAATTTGGAAATAAGTCAAAAACTAAACTTTTGGCTCCCTCCTGCGTGTATGAGACTCGATTTATTCGACTCGCTTGAAAGAGTTGTTTGTAAAGAACCGGTTCTTTCTTTACTCGAATCCCCATCACTAGTGCACATCGGCGCTGAAGGAGCGGGAAGCTGTGAGTGTGTGGCTCTGAGCAGACCAAGCCAAACATGAATGCACTTTAATTATTTACAGAGCTTTTTAAAGTCAGAAAATACTGTAGACGTTGACGTTTTGTCGCTTGGCACAAAGAACAATTGCTATTTTAGGAACAGGTCTGCGTAGTCTATGGCATGTTTATAGCTCTAAGCAGGCTATACTTTGTTGGGATTTCTTTGGCTCGTGATTTGTGTGATTTGCATTTATAACTGCCATGGCTCTGGTGCTGTATCTGAAATCTGTTTCCGAGCTTCCAGGGAAAGGAGATCGACTCGCCAAAGTCTCATTCCGAGGTACTGCTACACTCTTATTTACTCTTTTCTTTTCACACGCATGTTGCAATGCAGCTAGGAGTCTTCCGCGGGTTGTTCCGGATCTATGGATCTATGGATCTATTATTCAGTCGTGAGTCTTTGAGTTTGTGCGCGTGGGTGGGTTTGAGGGTGAATCATGCCCGAGTGCTGTGGAGGATTCCTGCTGAAAGTTAGGGATCCCCCTCTCCCACTCAGAGTAGAGCACAGAGAAACCCCCTGTTGTAAAATCTACATTATTAAATGAACAGACACAATGTTCAAGAAAAGTCCAAGTGGACACTGTATGAATGAACCCAAGCCTACAGGCGTTATTTAAACACGGGAGGGCTGTATTCAAGAACACATAGCACTGTACTGAATATTATGTCAAAACAGTACACATGCGGCTTCCTGTCTTGACATATCATTTAATGCACATGTAGACAAGGTTTGCACGTGGTCCCAGGAGATGCTGAAATTATATAAGTAGTGTGTATTAGCAGTGTGTAAAGTCTCATCTACAGTGTTGGCTTGAGTCTTGCAGTGTTCATGAGTGTCTACTTTCACTGAGCACTGAGGGGAATTTCAGAATTAAAAAAAAAAAAAATGCTGCATCTGACTGATTTGGTAAAGCTTTAGGCGAATCAAGAGTTAACTGAACCCAATTTTGTGTAGGCTATAGGCTGCTGAAATGCCCTGTGCAACTAGCATTAAATTGAACAAGCTGAGGTTTAACGTCTGAAGAGACAAGATTTGATAATTTGAAGAGAGAGTTTATTATTTTAGGAAATCTCTCTCTCTCTCTCTACATTATGTTATTCTGTTGCTTTTAATTCAGCACCTTGGACAGCACAGTGGTTGACCAGTTTGTTAGAAAATGTTTTGTACTTGTATTGTATTTGTATTTGATAGGACATAGGGTTGTGTTGACTTGTGTTGCACACTCCTGTTGTAGACAGGTGTAAATGGTTCTCTGGGGCTTCCAAGAATTTGTGAAAACTGAGCTTGTACCTGTTCTGGAAGAATTTTATAACAGGTTACATTTTTGCTCCTCAGGGAACAAAATAGAGGTGGGCGATATGACAAATATTTGAAGATGTGGGTTTGATGACAAGCTTCCAGGAAAACAGTAGTGTTGTATTAGGAAAATGAGTTTGATGCTTTTATTTAATGTCTACGAAAGTTGTTGTTGTTTTTCTTTTGGCTGCTCTTGTTATGGGTTGCCATAGGGGGTCATTGTTCTGTGTATTTGATTTGGCACAGTGTTCATGCAGGATGCCCTTCCTGGAGCAACCCTCCCCAGTTTGATCCGTGCTTGGGACCGGGACTGGGAGTGCACTGTTGTGTGCAATCCCAGTGGCTGGGGTCGGTTCCTGGGCCGGGAATCGAACCCGGGCTGTGGCGGTGAGAGCGCCATGGCCTAACCACTAGTTCTCCAGGGACCCCATTTAATGTCTCCCAGAATAAATTGTTTAATACTGAAAAGGAGAACACATACAGTTGCTTAATAGTTATTTGGCCAAATTAAATGATCTAATGTGCAATGTGACATGCAGTATTTCTGCTTTGTTTAAAAATGTTTCCAAATTTCTGGTCTCTTTTGCTGCCAGGGACACCCACAGTCCTGTTTATGGCACATGCTTTTCCAGCCTGTCTGGAGCGGAAGGTTTTCAGGAAGCACCCTCTCAGCTCAGTCACACCCTGTTCCTCTCGGAAATGCAGAACTTTGATCTGATTTTTACCCTACAGAATAAAAAAGACTGGCATGTAATACTTGTTCAATTGGGTTGACATCTGGTGACTGCGAAGACCATAGCATATGAATTACAGCATTTTCATTCTCATTTTCAGTGAGCCTTCGAGCCCTGTGGGTGTGGAAGAGACTATTCTAACCGGATAGAAATGTTTCATCATAGGACAGACTTGATCAGTCAGAAGAACTTTGTATTTATTTGCAGTGATGCTTTTCTCAAAGTGGATCCAAACCATGCCAGCAAAAATGCCCCAAAAGCATAACAGAGCCACCTGTATGTAGATTCCTAATCTAAATTAAATTAATATTTTAAATAAATACACTTTGTACTACAGCAAACACTTGATCAGAAAAAATAAAAGCAGGCTGCATATATCACATTTCTCTCTTGTTTTTATTTTGTTAGATCTTTTCTTCTTTTGTGTTTTGTGCTTTTGTTAACACACCTGCATTATAATCCAGCATGCATCCGCAATCCAAATGCCCTGGCCACTTATATGAAAGCCTCACTTGTACTGTGATACACACAGGCAAGAGGAGCAGCAATTGTGACTTTGTAATAAGCTCTCTGGTCTAATTCGATGTGCATTACAACATTAGTTTCCAGTGATTATTACCGCATGTGTATGTGTGTGCGTGGGTGGCCATGCTTATGCTGCATTTGTGTTGACAGTTTATGTTTGCTTAGCTCTTGAATATGTGGTGTTCAGTGGGTTTATATTCTCTAGAGTGTAGAATATTCTTCATACGCACCATATTTACAGCGTTGTACTGCAACACAGTCAGAACCTGTTGTATTGATATCGTCTTGATGTGTAATCATCATTAAACTGTCTGTGTTCACAGCTTCTGTTTATACTGCTGGAGACGGTTTAATACATCTATTTAAATGCTAATTAAATTGCACTATTTGGCTTGTTGGATGGTGAATGTTGACCTACCTGCCTGTCTCTTTATTTTCCTGACTCCAGTAAGGGACATTTTAAATGAGTTATGTTTGATGATGGTGGTAAATATGATCCTTACATAAATGCTGTGACATTTATGATGATAAATACAGGTATCCATTTTGATGCTCTCAAATTGAGTGAATGTCCTTAGTATTTGATAAGACAGGATCTTTTTCCCTCTCTGTAGGTCTGTCCTTCTACTCACGTGTCCTGGAGAACTGTGAGGATGAAGCCAGGTTTGAGGAGGTCAGTGCGTTTATTCTCTGTATCAGTGTCTGTTTCTCATTCAGTCACTCAAGCATGAAAACAACATTTAGGCTTGTACTTCCAATCTCAGGAGGAGTGAAAGCAATATGTGGATTTTGGTCCAGGGAAGCCTGCAGTGTAGGCAGTGGAGAACTAATCGAATGGCTCATCCATGTCCTAGCACATCACATTTAACTGTGTTGTTTCCTAGTGATAATAGAACTGAGAAGCAGGGGGATAAAAATCAGCCATAAAAAGAAACCTTCTGTTGCACCCAGTAAATTACCCGAAGTCCCTGTCCCCTACATGCTTAAGCACTTGTGTCTGTCTAATCCTACGCCAGGAGTTTTTTCACTGTGAACCAGCTGAACATATTGAACGCCTCGCTGTCTGTCTTTCCTCATTTCACCTGCACAGTAAATGGACTGAATCCCATTTCGCTCACTCTAATGGTCAAGTTTGTCTAAGTAAAGGTTTAGAACGAAGGCAAAAGCCAGTGCACTTGAATTTGTGTTACTTCAAATCTTACAATGTGGTAATTAGTTTTATTTATACACATGCTTGACATGATTTAGAAATGAAGTCTGATGGCGCATAACTAAAATGGATTAATCATAAATATTTAATGAAATCTGTCCTAGCTTTACTTCTACAATTTGTTTATTCATTTACTACATTTATATTAAACCCATATTTATTACCTAGTTTGCATTTATGTTTGTTGCAATTTAGAATAAGAGCAGTGCAAACTGTTCTAAGCTTTACTGGGGTTTAATGGACCTTGTTTTCTCACATTTTGCTTATTTTTTAGTGCTGCCAGGGGTAAGAATGAGAAAACTTCCTTTTCTGTCAAGTGCAAAAGCTGAGAGCTGTTTCCTCTTGTGATTACTGTGTTTTTGTTTGGGTTAAAGAAGCAAAGAAGCAAGCCTGCATTGTCTTGCAATTAAATAGGCAGCAGGAGAGAGAGACAGATGTTACACAGTAAGTGGCAGAAAAACAGTGAAAGTTTTATTTTTTACATAACTCTGGACAATTTCTTTTCAACACTGACCTTGTTATTCACATGATCATTAGTCAAACTCTGCATGATAATCTACCTCCCACCTTCCCCAACTCCAACTGAGTACAACTTTTTTCTAATGGCTTGGAGTTTGGAGTCATAGCCAATTTCCTGCAGGCTTACTTACTTTCCCCTGTCCCTGTTGTGTATTTGACTCATTTGACAGTGGTAGAGCCAGTGCACACATCACTACCTCTGAGCTTGCTTGCTACTCATAGTCACGTCCCACAGCTTAAAATCACCTTGGGCGATTTCAGACTTAAAATTATTTCAGTATGATTTCATGGCATAATAACTTGGTAAAAGAAAGAGACAGGAGATTGTTTTTGATTCGTGCCTCATAATAAATTTTGAGATTGCGCCTTAGTGTTGCCTAATCCACCATAATCACCTCAAGCTCCTTTGATAAATGCATGTTTACTGAACCTATTATCCATGAAAACGCAGCAATGATACCTAAGAGCAACGTTTTGTGGACACGTCCACTAGCGCAAATTCTCTGTGTGGTTTTCAATAATATTCAATGCATTTAGAGTGAACCCCACTGATCATTGCCACCCACACCAAGCTTATTGCTTTCACCATGCTTCTGAGTAGTCATGCATTTCCCATTATTTTTGTAAACAACTGTATTACATCTTCAACGTCAACCTCCTCCTGGTAATTCATCCAAGTTAAATGCATGTCTTATTACTACTGAATCTTATTATTTATCTATCTATCAGTCTACTCTGGATTGTTCTGTAACTACAGTTAAATCACTTGGAAATGGGTCTAGGTACGAGAATAAGGAATGTAAGTCTGGACCTGTAAGTCTTTATTTTAAAGGTTAAGGTACTTAAATTAAATAAACTTCTTTGCTGGATAAAACCCCAATCAGGATTGTTTGACTCAATGTTCTCCCATTTAAGGAAAGACATCCTCTTAACTTTGTGTCTCTAAAACTGCCTTTGCATCTTTCCCCTATTCTGATCCTGGCTTGATTAGTTGATGTAAGTCATCTCTAATCTGGCCTCACTTGCCTTATCACCTGTACTTGTTTTATAGGAAATACATGCAGTTAAATCCATGGGCATTCCTTCAGCTCTCATGAGCACAGTTATGAGTAACTGTTTGGTCAATCTCAATGTTTTTATGAAATTACTAACATTTTGGTGCAAAACATCAGTAATAATCTTTGTGCATTCAGTTTAGTGATTTTACCAAAATACTTTCCATACTGAATTAAAATAGACATGAGCTGCCACCATTTCTATTTGAACATTCCCAACGACCTCCTGATCACTGACCCATGTGCTTCCAAATGCGGATCTCAGTCAGTATGAGGCATAGTCAGAGAGGTGAGGGCTGCAAAACATCATTGTAAATTACAAAGAGACAAAGTTACAATGTTCCCAATTTAAAGCGACTTAATTGGGCAAAGTTTCTTACAAAAATCAAGTGAGATTTGGAAAGAAACCATAACAGTTTTATACAACAGTCAGAGACAGGCTACATTAAGATAATTTGTTCTTCTTGCTTGGTCTCTGTGGGATGCATCTATCTACATAATAAACCTCTCTCTGCTGGAGCTGTCTACTGAAGCCTATTAGCTCAGCCCCCTCCAGTCAATAATTATCATTACGCTCATCTCATCACAAAACGCTACTTCAAAGATTAGAATATGGTTCCTCATTTTTACACTCCAATGACAGGTATAAATCATTGTATAAGTCGTTTTGAATAGGACGTATTAAACAGTAATGATATTTTTCTCAAAAGGTCTATGTTCTGTATGTGAGACTACACAAACACATTAATAAGAATTAATAAATGAATGAAGTTGGTGGTACAATGCTCATGTGGGGTTTTAGCCAAACAGTGTGGTTGAAGGAGGTCTAAATTTTATCTACTGATAGTGTTGAAAGTGAGCACTATCGGGTTGACCTGTTTTTCAATGTGAGGTTGATGGTAGCCTGAAGTTGAAATTAATTGGACTGCAAAAGGAATATGAAAATGTCTTATAATGACAGTTCGGGGAAGGGATTTTGCATCACCTTATTAGAAACATTTCATGCTTGAGAACAGACAGATGCTTTAATTGAGATTGTAAAAATTGCTTAAAAGGAACAAGATGTGAACAAAATTCCTACCTACCTAATTATAGAAAAGAGTGTGATCACATTCCAGATAGAGCACTGTATTTTTCATGCTTCAGTGACATGCAACATTGCACCGAACCAGTATAAAGACCTGTTCAGTGAAAATTAAACCCCTTAAATGGGGGTTCTCCATGTATTTTTTTGATGTCTGATATCTAGCTCCATTTGCATGGCCAAATAGAAAATAGAAATAGAAAAAGCAAGTTGGTCTGGTTTGATATTTATTTTTTTTAATCCTTGCTGGCAATATCAAATGCAAGAGCAACAACAAGATAAAAGTATGAAAAATCACGGAACAAAAGAGGTCATAGAAAGCTTTGCCATGACCAAAATGTATGAAATGTCACAGAAGAGAGTGCTGTTCATGCTGTGAAGCCATATGGCTAGGAGAAATCTGTGCAGAAATAAAACTCTCCACATGAAATCATTCCAAATTAATCTGATGAGCTAACACAATCTGCACAAACTTCAACACGGTTCCATAGTTAAGATATTCTTGTGAGCTGTTCCCACCATGGGAAGGATTTTCAAGAAACAGAACAGTGTAGGCTTAGAAAGAACACTGTATGGTGTGCTGTGCTATGAAATGCTGTAAGCTGAATAAGAGGATGAGAGAGAAGCAGACGTATGGGGGAGGAGAGATCGGGGAGAATACGGTAGACGACTCTGCAGCCTTGGCCTATTAGGGATGCAGTTTGAAGTCAGTACCAGAGTACATGTTGTTTCAAAGGGAGAAAATTGATTTCTGAAGCTCTATTTCTCAACTGTATTCCATTCTAAATCTTGTCTTAGCCTTGATATGACTTCATGTCTATATTATTGAGAAAGCAAAGTTCCACTAGATACAGAGCAAAAGGGACTGAAAGGTAGAAACATAGGAAAGGGAGGTGAAGAGAGAGTGAGATGAAGTATATCTGAGGCAGTCAGTGAATAATTCAGCCTTTCGGCCTTAAAAATTGAAGAGTCCTTTAGTTATATTGTCAATGCTGGCGCATTTGTGTGGATCTTCAGATTTTAATATGAAAGCAATTTTTTTTGACACATTGAACATTTTTGTCAAATCATTTTTCAAGTCCGGTCTTGCTTTATACCATAAATTACACCATATTAATCATATAAACAGTATCAGCCTTAAGTATAAACAGCATGAACTTTTGAGCATTTGGATAACTACTAATGCAGCTGGAAAAAATCAGTAAAAAAATCAGGAAACTTCTACGGCATCTCTGCCTGTCAATTATTTGACATGTACACAGATAGCCCATAGGTAGGCTATAAATTAACAGGAATTACTAGTAACATGAATTTCATTTCAATTTACTAAGCCAGTTCTTTCAAACTGTCCATTTTATTAAATCAATTAATATATCCAGTGAATATATCCACTTTAAATGTTAAGTCATTTTAAATGCTGTCTGTATTTTATTGTTTGGTGTTTTAAACTTGGCCAATATGTGGTTTTGGTTTGTTTTGCTGGGAGACGATAGAAAGGAGTGAGAGTTTCCTGAAATGTCATTATATGGATGAAAAACAGGATATAATGGAATTTTTCAATTCAGTTCAATTTTATTTATATAGTGCCTTTAACAATGGACACAAGGTAGCTTTACAGATATCCAGGTATAAATATATAACATTTAGTTTTATCCCTAATGAGCAAGCCAGAGGTGATGGTGGCAAGAAAAAAACTCCCTAATACGACATGAGGAAAAAACCTTATGAGGAACTAGAGTCAAAAGGGAACCCATCCTCATCTAGGTGACACCTGTGTGAATGTAAATCATATAGTGATAATATAAATCATTATTCTTTACCAACATGTAAATTTATAGGATTTAGGACAGGATTTATATTACCTGGATTTACCTGGACTTATTTCTACTGAGCATTGTACAGAAAGTAAAACACAATGTAATTTTTCCAGATGCTAATTTTTTAAATCCCATAGATGCTCCGGAAGTAATTACATTGCCCCATCCCCTTACATTGTCCCATGTAAAACTAATCCAATCTGTATAAGGATTTAAGTCAGACTGAATTTAGCAAGATTCGATAATGTTGCTTTGCAATGGCTTTGATTATGAACTCTTAATAAACTTTCTTTAAATTAACATTTTTTTTAAATTTAAATTTATATTTAAAAAACATTTGAATTAAAATTCCTTGGTCGAGTCAATAAATACAATTTATTAGCCAGACTGTTGCTTTAAGAGCTATTTACAAGGAAAAAGGCATCTATACAGTAGAATGAAATGAAGTCAGAAATGAATAAATGAATTAAAATATGAAAAATATTATTCCTGTTTTCAGGCATAAACATAATAATAACTGTGACTGATGTTATTCTTATTAGTTTCATTAGTGTTATATTCTTAATGAGCAGCTGAAGATGAAGATACTCTAGGTGAGGCAAATCTGAAACTAACATGGTTCATCTCCATAGCAACAAAAACCACCATTAATGAACTGGCTTTTTAGCACTGAGGGAAATGTTAGCCTCCTGAACGATGAACACTCATAATAAATGCAAATCACAGTTATAGTGGTCTGGGCTTCCAGAGAGCTGTTAGAAGAATAAAACACAACTGTAAGTGGGGTTCAAGGGAACTTTTAAAAGCACAATAAAGAAATACAGTATATGGCCAAAAGTTTGTGGACACCCGACCATCACACCTATATGAGCATGTTGGACATCCCATTTAAAAAATATTGGCATTAATATGGAGTTGGACCTCATTTTGCAGCTATAACAGTCTCCACTCTTCTGGGATGGTTTGCTACCAGATTTTGGAGTGTGTCTAGGAATTCTGACCCATTCAGTCAAAAGAGTATTTGTGAGGTCAGGCACTGATGTTGGATGAGGGGGCCTGGCTCGCAATTGGTGTTCCAGTTCATCACAGAGGTGTTCAATGGGGCTAAGGTCAGGGCCCTGTGCAGGCCACTGGAGTTCCTCCACACCAAACATGTCAAGCCATTTCTTTATGGAGCTCATTTTGTACACAGGAGCATTGTCATGCTGGAACAGGAAAGGGCCTTCTCCAAACTGCTGGCACAAAGTTGGAAGCATACAATTGTCTAAAATGCCTTTGTATGCTGTAGCATTAACATTACCCTTCACTGGAACTAAGGAACATAGCCCAAACCCTGAAAAACAGCCCCAGACCTTTATCCCTCCTCTGCCAAACTTTACTGTTGACATTATGCAATCTGGCACTGTAGGTAGCGTTCTCCTGGTACCTCATCCATCAGACCGCCAGATAGTGAAGTGTGATTCATCTCTCCAGAGAACAGGTTTTCACTGTTCCAGAGTCAGTGACATGCTTTACACCAGTCCAGCCAACGCTTGACATTGCACGTAGTGATCTTAGGCTTGTTTGTAGCTGTCCGAACATGAAAACCTACAGTCCCCTCTGGAAGCATTAGAACAGCAATTCTTTTGATTTTGCTATGCACTGAAGACATTTGGGATTAAAAGATGAATATGAGACTATAGATCAGAAGTTCAGCTTTCATTTCCTGATATTTACATCTAGATGTGTTAAACAACTTAGAACATAGTACCTTTTGTTTGAACCCACACTTTTTCAAGTGTTCCAAAATATTGGAACATGTGACTGACTGGTGTTTCTTGTTGCCCAGGTGTGCCCTGGTAGATTGATTGCTTAAACAATAAATTGATCTGAATGTCTACTCAGGGTTTGAGCCCTGGGTTTCACCTCTAAAGACTGCATTTATTGTTAAAAAGGATAAACCAGAGGACCAGAGAGCTGTCTATTGGAGAAAAGCAAACTATTTTGAAGTTGAGGTAAGAGGAAAAATCAATCAGAACCATTGCACAAGCATTGGGCATAGCCAATACAACAATTTGGAATGCCCTGAAAAAGAATAACTAGACACTGAACAGGTCGGCCAAGGAAAACAACAACAGTTGATAACAGAAACATTGTGAGAGGCCATACCACAAGATGCAAACTACTCATCAGTAGTAAGATTCGAAAGGCCAAATTGGAATTCACAAAGAAATACAGAGATGACCCACAAAAGTCTTGGAACCGAGATTAACCTCTACCAAAGTCATCACTTTAAAAGGCCAAACTGTAGAGAAAGAAATGCTCATGATACAAAACAAAGACCTCATTGGTCAAGCATGGTGGAGGTGGTGTCATGGCTTGGGCTTACATGGCTGCTTTTGGAGTGGACTCATTAACCTTTACTGATGATATAACTCATGATGGTAGCAGCAAAATGAATTCAGAAGTCTACAGAAACATTCTAATTGGGAGGAACTTCATCATGCAGCAAGACAATGACCCAAACCACACTGCCAACACAACAAAGGACTTCAACAGGGGAAAAAAGTGGAAGGTTTTAGACTGGCCAAGTCAGTCACCAGACCTTAACCCAGTTGAGCATGCATTTCACCTCTTGAAGAGGAGACTGAAGGGAGAAACCCCCAAAACACACAACAACTGAAAGAAGCTGCAGTAGAAGCCTGGAAAAGCATCACAAAAGAAGAATACAACAGTTTGGTGATGTCAGTGGGTTGCTGGCTTGATATAGTTATTGTAAGCAAGGGATATGCAACCAAATATTAAATGTTATTTACTTTAATTTACGACTATCTGTTCCAACACTTTTGCTCGCCTAAACACTGGGTGGTCTGCCACCAAAGGTGCCATGTTTAACACATCTAGATATAAATATCAGAAAATAAAAGCTGAAAGTCTGATCTATCATCTCATATTCATCTTTTGATCTCAAACCCAAATATCTTCAGTGTATAGCAAAAACATAAGAACTGGCCTCGCCATTCCAATACTTTTGGAGGGGACTGTCTTTCATTAAGACTCTGATGCACAGATCTTGTGCTGATGTTGCTTCTGGAGGCAGTTTGGAATGAGTGAGTGATGCAACAGAGGATAGGCGATTTTTATGTGCTATGCACTTCAGCTTTCGGTGGCCCTACTCTGTGAGTTGGTGTGGTCTACTGCTTCGTTGCACCTAGATGCTTCCATCTCACAATAATAGCACTTAGAATCTTTTGTAGAATAACACAAGTTTCTGATGTTTATGGGTGTTGTTCTTTAAAAAAATTATTTCTTATGAACAACTGAAATTCAAATGCTTTATTATAAGGTCATAATTAACACAGGTATTTCAAGAGATTTGTAAACATGTGCGTTGTTGAGACAGAGAATCATAGCTTCTCACATCCACCCTCGCATTGCTCTTTTTACTGTATCTCTGGTTCCTAGTGACTAGAGTATGACAATATAGCCTTGAAGCTTTTTCTCGAGACCAGGATTATGAGATATTTTTATTAACATAAAGTCTGTATTTATTTTTCTTAAGACACAACTCTTCACTGTACTGAAACATAGCAAACACAGGACTGTAAAATGGTGACGGAGAGAACTCACCTGATAGGTTTTTGCAATTGAATGTCCAGATATGCTTCTTGTTGTGCCACTATCTATCCTTAAGGAGCAAAATTTGGCTTAATTAAATTCTGTCTAGCCATAACATTTACATTTTTTAAAACTGTGGTGAGCTCATTATTTGGGAATACTCTAAACTGGATTTCAGCATATACTTTTATAAAGAGTTGCATAAATGTACTGTGACCATATTACTGTAACAGTAGTGCATCCCTGTGTACTCATTTATTATAAATCAGGTCTGACAGTAGCAGAACTTGCGGCAATGAAACCACAGCCTCAGAAAGGAAAATGGGTTTTACTATGTTTACAGTGAAAATTGAGTTGAAAAAAGGTTGAGTTTCACAGTCAAAAGTACAGCTTGTTTTAATTGTTTCTGTGTGGGGGGTAGGAGAACCTTATAGGGGCTTTCTGCTTGTTGACTGGATGTACAATTCAGATTATCACTGTGGTTTTTGAACCATCATCATTGATGTCCAAGGATGCTTAAATGATCAGTGAAACATACTATGTAATGATCCTGTTGGAATTTCTTTCCTTTCCCATCTTTTACTCTTCAATTGCTGGTCATATTATCCCTGTCAGAAATCTTCTATATTGACTATACTTTTTCTTTGTATGAAAGAGGAAAAAAATTTTAGAGGCATATTGATTCTCTAACTGAGAATATCGATTCCTTTGCATTCACCTCTGTCATATATTTCCCCCAACACATTCTAAAAGCACTGTAACAAAACCTGCCATCTCATATTGTACATATTGCTAGAGTGTCCTGTCCTCTCACAGTGGCCTTGAATCTTGACTCTGTCATGCAGTTTAGTGTTGGAAGGCCTGGTGCTCCTCATTATCACTGTATAAAATGACATGCCTGCACAACCACTTGCAGGTTTTTGCTGTGTGGATGTGTAGGACAGATGGGAGCTCCAGGTCTACAAAACAGGAGGAGGTAGATCATTCCACTGACTGGTGGCCCAGAACAACACGAAAAAAGTCCCACAGAGTTTGAGATTGCTTTTGAAAGTTTCAGGAGAGTAAATCAATGGATCTGCAGTGTTTTGTCACTCCTCCAGTCCTATCTACCACAGAAATGAATATCATGTAAATTCATTCCTCTGTCAGGCTCACGGTTTTTACATATGCAGCTTTATCAGGGAGAAACAGATACAGTCTTGTTGTACTTCTCACGTCACAGACTTGCATTGAGTATTATAATGTAGTTGTAAGGAATGAAACACTTGGAGGCATGCTATTTTAGGAAAATAATCAATGCCACATCATACCACCCCAAGTGGACGATTTACAAATACAGCACATCCACTAAAATTGTACCACTACAATTTGCCAGTGAATGTCCGTTCCACAACAATAAATGGTTGTCCTGTTAGTCCCTGTTGTCACTTGCGCTATAACAGCCATAAACTGTCTTTCCATTACCAGGCTCTCGTTTTTTTCTCTCTCTTTCTTAAAGTTAATAAGACAAAAAATGCAGCTTGTCATGTTGCCATGAGACTGGAAAGTGCAAAGGTTGCTGTTCCGCAGACACTATTATATATCTTTGTTGCATGCTGAGTGCCATAATCATCATCAGCAGCATCCATTTAAATGTCTTATCTTCTATAATTAAGTTAAATAGTGGCTGCAAAGTAATTTGGGTAATGTACTCATTTAGTGGATTTGTTTATTTGTTTTCTTTAACACATAAAAGTTATTAATTTGTGTGCTAACAAAACATTCATCAGTACATGGCATTATTTTGCTGCTGAAAGTCAAGAGTGTAGAACTGCCAATGAAGGAAATAGCAGTTTTGACCACAAGGGAAGATAATTTGTGAACTTATTAATATTAAGCTAATTGTGTCATGGCAAAGATATGCAAATAGGCAATATAGCATGTATATATATATATATATATATATATATATATATATATATATATATATATATATATATATACACAGCTCAAAAAAATTAAATGAACACTGTGAAAACACATCAGATCTCTATGG
>CM075021.1:10363740-10385457 GCA_037576675.1 Pangasius sanitwongsei
CACTACTGTGTGTGTGCACTTGGATGGGTTAAATGCAGAGCACAAATTCCGAGTATGGGTCACCATGCTTGGCTACACATCACTTCACTTTCACTTCACAATGCAGATCATTAGAATTGGGAAAGAACATGACTATGGCATGTTGTTGGTCTAGACAGGCTACTTTGAGTGTTTCAGAAACTGCTGAGCTCCTGGGATTTTCACATACAACATAGTTTAAACAGAATAGTGCAAAAAACAACAACAGCAACAACATCAACAACATTTCTGCAGCAGAGAGAGGTCACAGAATCTTAAGAATTTTGTATCAGCGAGTCTGTACCCATTGTAGCTTGGGGCAGACAGGCTGACAGGAATGGAACCCGATGTGGTCGTCTGATGTTGCAGCCCATCCGCTTCAAGGTTTGACATCTTGATGCTTTCCTTTTCAAGGGTGTAAAGAGTGGTTATTTGAGTTACCATAGCCTTCCTGTCAGCTTGAGCCAGACTATCCATTCTCCTCTGGCCTCTCTCATCAACAAGGCATTTCCTCCTGCAGAACTACCCCTCACTTTTTCGTTGTTGTTGTTGTTTTTTTGCACCATTCTGTGTAATCTCTATAGACTGTTGTGCATGAAAATCCCAGGAGATCAGCAATTTCTTGATAAACTCTAAGCCTGTCTGGCACCAACAAACATGCCATGGTCAAAGTCACAGAGCTCACATTTTTTTCCCATTCTGATGTTTGAATGCGCTTGACCTGTATCTGCGTGATTTTATGCATTGCGCACATTTGCTGATTAGATGATTGCATGAATGAGCAGGGGAACAAGTGTGGCCAGTGAGTGTATGTAGGAGTATGTAAAGTTATTGGATCATTCGATGATTTTGAGATCTTCTTTTGAGAGTGGTCCTAAACATAGTCCAAACAGAGGTCATGCAAGAAAAAGTAAAAGTTTGTGTGAAGTGCAAATTTGAGAGAGAATGCCATTGATTCCCTGACAGCATTAGTACTGCTGAGTATTATGTAAATAAATTGGCTGTCTTATTAGAGGTATGCTAAGTTTCAATGCAATTGGACAGGTTTTCAATTTTCTTCAATTATGCATGATTAAAAATACAACAGGACAGATTGGTGTGTTTTCATGGTGAGTATTACAGCTGCTGTGGATTTAAATGCTTGTTAAAATAAAAAGCTTGTGTAAACCTAAAAGACACATCATAAGGTTTTCGGTGTGAATTGGCCTTTAGTAGCCACAACTGAGTAGAACTTTCTTATTTGTTAAACATAAAATAATTAAATCATAATATTTAATTCGTATTTGGGTGAAGTAGACTATTTGTTTTGATGTGGTGTGACAAGTAACGAACATCCACAAAACAGGGTTGTAAGAAATAGGACAGGACTTAGCTGTGCTTATAAGAAAATATGATCTTATCTTTGTGTCTGCCTTAAGAGGGGAGGTCTTGGGAGGCAGAATCACATGAACATTTTTGACCAAAATAAGTTCCAATGTGTCTGCAGATTTTGAATATCACACACCACTCCACCTATATCAGCATAGCTCATTACTTTATAACCACAAAAGAAAAAAAAATTGCCGTGTACCCAAGCAAAATAGCAACATGTCGGTGTTAACCAGTTAAATACACTTGTGCTGGCACGAAAATAAATGCTGCAACAACTCTGTTGAGCTACATATGTTTTAACCATAAACATCATCCCAGCATTTAAGCAAGAAAAAAAATCGATGACTTTTTTGATGGCAGTGTAACAATCCTGCAGGGATGATAAATAGAGGCTGGAGTTTAAAGTCAGGGGCTGTGATAAACTCTTCGTTATGATGTCAGACAAGATCTCTGGTTCTCGATGAGCCAGTCTCTGGAGAGGTAGATTACAGAGCACAGACTAAACGCTTTCTTGTTCCTCCACTCAGGAGTATGTAAACATAAGCGGAGAAGGTAACTGATGCCATCATGTCAATGCCAGTTTGGCCATTCTAGCAGGACAGATTTAGCCACCTCTCATGTGCCAAAATGATACTTTAGACTACTTTAGACACTTTAGCTAACACTAATTTTGCTGTTAGTTAATCATGAAGTAAGCAGACAAGGTTGAGACACACACGTGCGCGTACCCCCCCCCCCCCCCAAACACACACACACACACCACCACCACCACTACTGACTTCTTGTCAGTACTCAATGTGAAAATATACTCTTGAGCTTTTTATAGTCTTATAAATGTTTTTAATTGATTCCACTGATTCTAGTGTCTTTGTTGACTTGGTTACTAAAATCTATGATTACTTCTGTTCTTACTCTCCCAGTTTCCTTGCTATTTTGTTTTCTGCATTTGCAATGATTATTTTGTAGATGACTTAAAAATCTTCTCAGAACTTCTGTCTGGTTAGATCATGTTATCCAGTGTTAACAGTGGTTATTAACATTTTATGAACATTTATGAACATGACTTCAGAAATATTAGCTTGTTTTAGCTACCTGGGTAACAAAAAGTGTGAAGATACATGCACATAATATATAGAAATAACAACAAATTTCTTATTTCATCTTTAAGACATGCGTTTGTGGTCTGCAATCCTCAGACAGTTGATATTGGCCTCTTTTTGCCGAACCACCTAGCATCCAGAAGAGGCATTTTCTGACTGACTTGCTGACTGAGTCTGATTGTTGAAACACACATGCGCTACCTAGCCAAAATTCATTCTTGCTAGCAAGCAGTGAGAGATACCAGGCACATTCTGATATATATATGCATCTGTTGACATTTATGTGATAAATGCTATGCAGCCAATGGCGGTCCAGCAAAACTAGGCTTGCCTAGCTTCCTTGTTAGATAAGAGCATGTAATTAGATTTTATGACATTGTCTGCCATTGACTTTGACATGAATTTTCAAAAAGGTATAAAGAAAAGGTCTTTGCGATTATACTCACCTGTCTCTTAAGAGCAGAAAAGCCTCAAAGAGGACAATAAATGAATGAACATTAAGTAAGTACAACAGTTGGAGACAATCGCCCTATCTGCATTCGATGAGCTTCACTGGGTGATATCTCTAATAACATTTTCACACATCTCTGTGCCAGGATGGGAAATAAATTAATGTAGGAGGGACAAGTTTCCGCAAGGTTGTTTTGCATCACACGTGGTCATATGATCATATTTATTTTTGGGCAGAATTAGATTATTAAGGAACAGGTACAGTGGTACATCTGTTCATTCATTTATTTTTAATCATTGCATGACATATGTGAATATATAGTGGCTTTATATCTCCACTCTCCATTCACAAACTGGCACTTGACCACGCCCCCACCTCCACAACCTGTTGTTGGCATTATAATAGGTCTTTTAATCGATCTTTGGGATCGCATCCTTCTGTTTTTTATTTTCGTTTTCCTTCTAATGGGCTCCCAATGTACGTAATATAGGTATGAAGTTATACTTATATAGTTATGCCAGGTTTTTTCAGCGATCCTTCAGAAACATCTATTTTTTTGCAGGAAGTGAATACATGCCCTAGGAAAGTAGCATCTGTCAAAAATACAGCAAGTAGCAACTGTCAAAAACTTTTTTTTCCATGTCAAGAGGCAGCATCTGCCTGCAAAATCACTGACGTATCTAAAAAAATGTACTAAAATTATCAAATGACCGCAATGTAGGTAATTTGGTTTGTAATCTTCTCAGGAGAGGAGGGACAAAAACACCAACATGGCTGATACAGACAGAAATAAAATCACCTGATTATAATGGAATTACTTCAGGCCCCCATGTGTATTTAATCCCATATGAATAGGGCTCATGTAAGACAAATAAGTAGTTAAAAAGTAATTGAACAACATATGACAATGAACAGCTTTGTATAGGTAAGAGTGTGTGTGATACATTTAAAGCAGATATTTTTATTTTTCATTGTTGTTAATTTGATTAATTAATTTCCTAATTAATCTACTCTTACAGACGAGTATCTCCATAGAGATCAGGTACCAGCCGATGGATGGGAGTGTGAGGGTGTGGAGTGATGGAGAATTCCTTGACCTTCCTGATGATCGTGATGGAATGTTCCAGTTTGAGACAGTGAGTCTGCTCTCAGTCCATAGCCAGAGCTCAGGAACATCGCCAGGACGATCAACCCACAGCCTCCCCACTTTAAGGAAGTGAGTGTCTTAGACTTTCCAGAATCAACATTAGCTTTTTAGGTCGTGTTTGATGATGATGATGATGATGATGCTTGTCAGGGATTGTAGTTGGTAGGCAGATGCAAGTGCAGATCATTTAATATGTAAACTGCACACAAATCAACCAAAAACTGTGAACCCAAGAACCATAAACATGAACTGTGGATATAAGGCAAAAACGTACAGACTACACGCAATACTGTTGCACACATGACAACAAACAATAACTACAATAATTACAACAGCAACAAAAGTTTGACCCTGAGACACTGAAAAACTAGAACTTAAATAGTGGTGCTAACAAGGTATAACGACACACAGATGAGGGTGATTAGTGACATATGACGTGCTGAGGATGATGGGTAATGTAGTTGAGCACCCACTGGCACTACCATGACGACGATGATGATGATGATGATGATGATGATGATGATAAGTATCAGTGGTGACCAGTACCTTCTGACACAGGGAAAGCCTAATTGTCAGTTTTAGCAACTGACAAAAATAATTATTTAGTGCTTTGAACTTTAGATGGACTCGCATAATTCATGCTGGTTACAAGCAAGAAACTAGGAACATTCTCCTAGTCAACCAGACCAGCTAAACCAGCACAATCCCGCAGTCAACAACATAAATCATCTTGGAATAGCATGAAATTAATTCTGTTCTAAGGTTTTTTCCCAGCAGAGCCATGAGCTGAAAGTGTTTATTTTTGTTTGCTCTCTCTCTCTCTCTCTCTCTCTCTCTCTCTTTTTTTAAAAAAAAATAAATTAACATTGGACACCATGTCCTTCCACCTGTTTAATTTGAGTCTCTCACAATAGGTAAGAAAAGTAGATTTAAAAATAAATAAATAAATAATAAGATCATAATTAGTTAGGTCTGTGGTGTTTGAAAAGAAAGCTAAGCTGCTAAATTTGACATTCAAAAAAGCTTGTTACTGGAAATATGCAGCTGTGGGCTCGTTTCCAGGTACAAATAGAAAAGTCATCACCTTGTGCCTGTGAAAATATAATTTCCAGCGAGTAGTCATTGGATTTTTTTTTTAAAATATATCTGAGCACTTAGGACGTCTACATTGCTTTCTTACGTAGCAATGTTATGAGAGGAGTCTAAAAACTGAGTATTGTGACAGTGCAGTGAGATGTTGCAGATATTCTATACCTTTTATTCACTAGAAAAATGAACCGCAGCACGAGTGATGCTGTTAAACATTTTATTGTGTCATTTTTTTAAATAAAATATGCAAATTTGGACTTTGCATGCAGTTTATAATATTCTACATACAGTCTGCACTTGTACTTTGTTAGAAAATCCTTGTTGTGGTTTTATTAACATACGGTGCATATGTTTGTTTGAGATGTTGCTGACTAATGGATCCTTCATGACTAATATCCAGAATGTGCTGTTTGGGGGTGTTTTCTCACTGAATAAAGTGTGGGATGTGGTATTGATTTTCACTAAGCCTCCTGGTTTCGACAGATGTGCTCATCCATCATAACTGCGATGTAGGTTATAACAATGTTATTCTAACCTGTGTCTGTGGATGGATAATCTTAAGGAACAATGTGTGGGATCCTGAACAATAATTAATCCTTATGTCAGTGCATACTTGTCCTAATTGAGTATTAAACTTTTGCTTTTTTTTTTTTACTATTCATTCATGAACCTCTCTTTTGGTAGACAGCAGTCTCTAGAGGTCAGTTTATGTCTGGACATATTTTTTAAAATTCTATTAGAGACCCTAAAATCAGTATGATGTGTTTACTAAGATGTCCAAGAATGCGATCTGTGTTCTGTTAAAGGTTTTGCAGTTTTTTCTTTCTTTTAGGAACAGCATGTTCTTTGAAAATACTCAGTAATGAACAACAAACAGATACATGGCAGAGTCTAATTTTCACCTAATTGTTAATATTATAGCTACAGGGCGCCTCTAGAAAGAACATGATAAAAAAAATGTAGTCTTTCATTTAAGTTATTTATTAGTCTCTTTAATGTTCATTAAATTATTTTTTTGTTCAAAGGTAAGACCTGATGTGGCTAATCATTTTCTGTCTTCTGAAATTCTCTACCATTGTCTGTCGTTCATTATCACATTTAAAGGCTGTGTTGTTCTTTTTCTTATGCCGTGGTGATTCATCCAGCATTGTCATCTACTCTCTTTCATTTCTTCTAATCACTTTATCCTGTTTCTGTCTTTCTCTCTTGTTCTCTTTCATTCTTTATGTCTCCTCTTAGCACCCACCCCAGATGGATTAGAGTGGTGTTAAAAATTATGCAGCCAGTTCCTAGTATTTATAGCATCATCTAATCACATTTACTCATGCTTCACATGTTAAACGAAAGTCAAATGATAAAGGTTAAACTTTTTAGATTCATGTGGGATTTCTCACATTACAGTCAACCTGTGTGTCTTTATATGTGCTTAACAGAGAAACTGTTACAGTGTTATGCATGGCTTATGTAATGTACATTAACTGCTGGAGTTGCCCTGGTTACAGAGAGGCAGAGGGCTTTGACAAACCTGTCAAAGACTGGGGAAAACAAGTGTCATATAGTGTGTGTGTGTATGTGTGTGTGTGTGTGCACGCTTATCTAATGTTACTGTATTGTTAATCAGATTGGGCATAAGCTGATTTCTTTAACTGCTCTTGCCCAGTTGATAATTTCATGGTCTGAAATAAACATGCCTGTGCAGACATGGGTGGATCCTCCAGCACAGTGTAATGTTCAAACCTTCTCCAGACCCCCTCTTAGTGCAAACTTGATGCCATAACATGATGAAAATGCCATTCTGCTGAGCTGCACATACATAGTAAGCTTATGAAGAGAGGAACCAATTTTGATTAAATGCCAAAATTGAAATCATACTTCACTGAGCTTACATGAACGTGGCTAGAAGAGGACATCAGGACATCAGTTCCTATCAGTATGTTTGTCTTTACTCCATTTAACCTCTGGATCTGACTTATGATACCAATATTATGATATTGATATTGTGGACAGATGTAGTCATTTTTATTAGATAAATAAATCACTGTTTTTTTTTTAGTACTTTTTATCACTGTGGGACTAGCTCTTTGGAATACTTTATCTTGCCATAGAGAATACTCCAGCTGTTTGTGCCTCAGTGATACAGTATATTATCTTAATGTGTCTTCTGGGCGAAAGTCACAGTGACATGAAAAGTGGCCTTCATGTGTGCATTTTCTTGTATATTGCCTCTCCATCTTACCTTCTGCTGTTCTCCTGAAACCTGGAGGTGACAATAAATTTTCTGTTCATGTCAGTAGAAAAATAAAGAGAAGCAAAGAGAGCTAAAGCACAGCTACAGAGAAGAGTTCTTGATAAAGTCATGCTTGTGTGTTGAAGGGTGGTGGGTCACACCAGGCTGTAAACAGTCTAAAAGAGCTCATGGTATGGTGGGTCAGTTGAACATTACAATGTAGCTGGGGAATGGTTGCATCTCTGTCTTATGCCTTTTTAACCTGGTAACTGAATTTTGGTGGAAGGTCTCCTCTAGGCAGAGTCATAGTTGTGCCATACTCTTTCCAATTTTTAAATAATGGATTTAAGTTCAAGGTTCAGAGGGATATTTGAGTAACCAAACCCTGAGAACATTGTCCCTGAATGGTTTTGATAGCTCCCTGGTCTTCATGATGATTTAGGTATGGTCTCTAAAAGACTCTGGGGTCTTACAGCAGTAGGTGAATTTGTATTGAGATCAAGCAACATGTTAACTGCACACAGGTGAACTCCATTCAAATAATTATGTGACTTCTTATGGCAGCTGGTTGCACCAGAAATATGAGTTTCAGAGCAGTGGGGGGTGAATACTTAGCAAGCACTTTTTACATTTATTATTTGTAATTTTTTTTTTTTTTTTTTTTTTTTTAATTTTGTAACTATTTTGACCCCCCAACTTCAGTATAATTGTCTACTCTGGGTAGAATCATGACATAAGCCCAATTCCCAAGTCTCTTTCAGTTCTAGGGTGTAATAATACAAAATGTAGTTTAAGGGGGTAAATATTTACACAAGGCAGTGTAAGGGTGGTGTGGTCCACACTTTTCCAGCTAGTGGTGTAAGGAGCACCTTGATAACATGAAGGAAGACAAGGACTGGTTTATGAGGTACTTTAAGATTAAAGCTAGCCCTTTAACTGCAAATACTCCAAAATTATTAAATTATTAATGCTACGTTTTCCACCTACACACCTGAAACAGCTAATTTGCATTTAGCTTTAGAAACAGCAAGCTACAGCAAGACAATCTTCAAACCAACAGGGCCTAATTACTCTAATGATAAACTCAGGCTGCTTTGCCTAAGTAATGGATCCATCCAAGATATAAAGTACAACCCAGTTAGACAAAAGCAATAATGCAGTAATCTTCAAGCAATTCATCACCCACAGGAAATCTGGTATAGTCATTAAAAAAACAATTTTCATTCCATTTCGTGTTCATTTCTGTTCCATTTAGTCTTTCTTTGCTTTCAAGCCATGTTTATAGTTTTTTTTTTATAAGTAGCATATATCACATTGCTTTTTCCTTCCTCCAGGAGCTATAAAAGATATCAGGGTGGAGATGGCCAGCACAAGTCACCTTACTCTTAGCCAGATTATCATTTCCCATTCACATATAGACATTGAAGCCATTATTTTTCTCTGTCTCACTGTATAAAATGACTTGGAATTGTCCGTTGTTGGTGGGGTTACATCACTCAGTTCTTTCTAACTGCACCCATCACTTTGGTCCTTGGGATGTCATTTTGCTTCTATAAGAATATACTGTGCTCACAATGTCATGATGAAGTGCTTCTTTTTTTCATTCACTTGAACAAACATTATGTAGCAGAGAAGTGGAGACCGCTCAGTCAAAAAAGCTTGCTCAACCTTCCACTGAGATAGAAACACATTTCATAATCTTCAGTGAGCAAACAGCAAATGTATTCGGATCAGACATGGTGAAAAAAATATTATGTAACTGTATCTAGAGAATGTTGCAGTCTTAGCTCATCTGTCCATCCCTTCAGATCGTATATGCTGTTTATTCAACCGTGCTGGCCAGTGAAGCTTAGCCCAATCACCCAGGTCTCTTGAGTAGAGAGAACGGCATTATAACCAAAACATGCATTATTCATCTGCAACCTTTCTGATTCTCATTTATTCCACATTTATATTTATTCCACTTTTAATCTATTGCCTCGTTAACCTACAGACATAAACATAAAAAAATTAACAACATAAAAAATATATAGAATCTGCATGTATCTGCAAGTGGAGGACTTTTGCTGAATATGAAATGGAGGTCAGGTGGAAGGGGGCTGTTGCCTTTGTTGTTTAATTCTCTCTTTTTGTGTGTGTGTTTCTCTGTGTCTAACACACACAACACAGTTTATCGACTAATTATAATCACATCCTTCTTGAGTTGTCTTAGGTATAAGGAAAGACTTTTTATAAGCAAACTGTTATACAGATGTTTATTCTGTAGGTTATTAATGAGTATAAACTCAAATTACTGGTCTTTTTAAAGCTGCTTGAATGAAAAGAAAAAACATAGAGCTATCAATCTTATGCAGAACTACTTTACAATAACCATTACACAACATTCAGTATTTTTGTGCTACTTTTATGAGAATTGACTCTCTGTAGTAATTTTTATGATTTTTTAAAAAGGTAAACTGCATATTGATTAAGAAACTAACCAGCCATTCAGGTGTGTAAAAAAGACAGTGGTAAACAACAAAGTGCTCTGTGTACAATAAGTAGGAGGTGATTCAGGACTCCTTAGAACTGCTGAATTATTAATGTTGAATGGAGATACAGCTGGTCCTGCAGTATATATTTCTCCTTAGGCTGTAGCTAATAATTATTGTTTTACTCAGTAAAAACTATTTTTAATTGTCATTTAATTGACTTCTTCTCATTTAATTGACTTTACTGAATACATCACTGCTTCTACTCCTAGCAAATAAAAAATACAAATTGCCAAAAAAAAAAATTACTAATTGGGAATTACAAATGTAACAAATAACAAAGTTTAAACATTTATATCCGGCATTAAAAAAACTAAATCACTGAAATATTTATTTATTTATTTATTTATTTATTCATTTATTGCAAGCAATTAGCAATGACTGTAAGTTAGTCAAAAGTACGACAGGTCTGAAGGTGCACAGCTAAATGTTAGTGCATAAAAAAATATAAACAGATTTATTAAAAAGCACTAGACAAGCACTTATGTAAGTCACACTTAAAAGTACTTAAAAGAGGTAAATGAATGTCAAACAAATTTCTTTTCTTTTTAATTATAAAATCCTATCTGAGGACAACTGCCAGCAGGCTAACTACTAAATTCTTTATATTTGCTATACATGACATTCTTCATCCTTCTAAACAAAAGTGAGGAAATGAGTCATGTATCACTAAAGGGACCCTGACCATGGTATTTATCTGAAATATATTTCATTTTTATTTTATACCTACTTTCTCTTTTTCAAAAGGTCTTTGGGCATCTGAAAAAGAGAAAGATATGGAAAAATAAGAAATATTTTTTTGTATTTTTAATGTATATTAAAAACATTATGTATATGCATGTATATGCTTTTTAAAGCATATACATATTGTTCATTCCAGTTCCTCGGGCTGCTGCCTTTTTACACTTCACACCACAGGTGGTTGCAGGTCAGACATGAGCGTTCAGTCATACAGTGAATGAACTTAAGCCACTAAGCAAATTGAGATATAGCTTTTGTGCTGTGATAGTTTCTTAAATCTTCTCTAGACTGAACACTGTTTTGAAACACGGACTAAAGTATACCCAATTATTAAAGGACAGTGAGTTCAGGATGAGAAGGCTAATTAAATAATTAAACCATACATTTTCAACAATTTACAATAAGAAGTAATAAGAAAGCATAGAAAACAGATGCTGGTTAGAGATGAATAGTAATCCATTGATTGAATACTGTAGACTGTAGACTGTTCATCACAGGACTCTTATTCACAATATACTCATACTGAGGTTTCCTTGCCACTGTCACCTCTAGCTTGCTCATTAGAGATGTAAATCTACATCTGAATGTCTGTTAAGCAGGTTTGTGACAATATCTGTTGTTAAAAGTGCTCTACAAATAAAATTGACTTGAATCGACAGATCATCACAGGATATGCTGTGGTGTAAACCCTGTAAAGGCTACAGTTATTGTGTTGTTCTGGACTCTAGTGACTGTTTGACCTGGAAGTGTCTGCTATCCTGAATTTGTATGCTGCTAAATGATTAATTTAATCAAACATTTAATCAAACATATGATTTTCTCATGTTCCGAGCCTCAACTGCTCATTGTCGTGTTACGATATCATGCAAGTCTAATTACAAACTAAGCCTCTAGCTTGAGTTTAACCTGAAACTGTACCTCCATGGCAATGCTTTAGTTTGTGTTTGTTGAACCTGTGGTTGTTGAAAATGATCTTTGACCCACTCTTTTGCTAATGCTCCTGGTGTTAAATTGTGCACCACGGTTTTAGTTGTGGTTATATGTATGCGTGTGTGTGTGTATATGTGTGTGTGTGTGTGTGTGTGTGCATGTGCGCATGCACACCTTTATTTACTAATACCCTCTCAGGTTCCCTGCTTATTGGTGACCCCCCTCTTCCTCTCAGTAGTGACTCTTCTCAGATTAGACAGGTGAAATGAACACATAGTCTGCCAGCTGCTCAGGACTACTTTGCTCACAGGTTCCTATTTTCAGGGGGCCGTTGGACATAGAGAAGTACATAGTGTGTATGGTATGTACCTCTGTACTTTAGTGTATTTTATTGTTCTGATCAAATAATTTGTTGAACATGAGGCTATAGCCCTGTTTTCCTGTTAGTGTGAATCTTTTCTGTATTTGATTGTGACCAGTGTTTTGGGGCTTTTGGAGGCTTTGTCACTAAGTGATATGGGTTTAATGAACTCCTACAGTGTTGATATTGGACACAAATGAAAACTGAATGAGTGGATTCAACATTGTAGGTATCTACACTCTACAGTTCTAATTTTTACTTGTTCTGTAAAAGTAGCACAAAAGTAGCAGATGACTACACATCATCTTGAAGTTAACTGAATTATTTTATAAAGTACTGTATTCTTGTATGAGGACATAAGGAGATGTTGAGGAAGTTGTGGTTTATGTAACTAATATTTGTAGCATCTTGAGTACTAGTGCTTTCTCCACCTTGTGTTCAGTTGCACTGCTTCTTTCTGTAACAAACTGGCCCTTGCTTCTGGTCAATTTGTGTAACTTATTCTTGCAGCATTTGTATCACTCTCAGTTTTTCTTTGAATGAAGCATTTGCCAAGTCAATAAATATAAATATATTAGTAAATACATTTATGTTCTTTTTTTAGAATTAATGCACGTTGGAGGGATGCAATAAATAACGTCTTATTTCAGTTATCAGTGATATTCAACAGCTTGTTGAGAAAGAGTTTTCTTCTGTAATGTTACAATTTGCAAAGATGCAATATGTGCTTTTATCTTACACACTATAAACGTGATTTGCAAACAGATAATTGATTAATGAATTAATTCATAATGTTTTTTTTAAACTTGTGGCTTATTCCCCATAGTAATTAAGTATGCCCACCTGACAATTTTTCTCTAATTTAAAGGACAACAAGAAAAAAAAGTGGTGTAGGTTGCTTTCATCTGTTCTTGGACATTGATCCATATCAGC
Organism: Pangasius sanitwongsei; assembly: GCA_037576675.1. Classification (NCBI taxonomy): domain Eukaryota; kingdom Metazoa; phylum Chordata; class Actinopteri; order Siluriformes; family Pangasiidae; genus Pangasius; species Pangasius sanitwongsei. Next base: position 10,376,640 of record CM075021.1, read on the forward strand.
AGTTAATTGGACAACTGTACCCATCTTATTTAATTATTAAACCCATGCATTTGTCGAGCCAGGCTGTGACATCATCAGCCTTTTGTAGTACTGCCGATATTTGAGCAGTATAATATCAGTGCAGTGTTACCGGATAAGGCCAGTGCTATTGTAACTGGGTTTTTCTCCGGTGAAATGGCTGACGTATTTGTGTGCTAAAAACTTTCCATCGTGAAAACAGCAACCACAATATTCATTGCAAGATTATGTATGCATTGGAACTTATTTATATATGTTTAGTGCATTAAAAGGCATATTTCATCATTATTACTGGAGCCTTGTGTGGTCAAAACCTACATTTGGTATTTGCACCATAATAATAATAATAATAATAATAATAATAATAATAATAATAATACTTAAGGTATAAGGTCTGTATACCTTACACAATATTAATATTTGATACTTATGGCATGTGTTATTAAATATTCGCCTCTCAAGTGATGGTTATAGTGTGTGCATAATGTATACAGTATATCCAGAGTCTATTTTTAAACCTTAAATTGTATTCTTGTACTTCAGAGCAGGAAAAGGAGTGTTTTCAGCCATGAAGCTTGGAAAGGTTCGCAGCTCCAAAGACAACCACAAGAAAGGTAAATGTCTGCATTTAGAGCTGCATTTTTAAAAGGCCATAGAATGTTTTTCTTTTTAGGATAGAAGGAATGCAGGAATAATAGCTCACAGTGAATAGACTTTCATCTAAATGCTTGTCAGCAATTATGGGTGTAGGACTTTTACCAGTGCAGATTGATGTGGTTCTGTTATCTGCTTTGAAAGCTGCTCAGCATTCCATTATGAGTCCAGATGATTAGGAATGACTTTCTTGCATTGCCTCCTCAATCTAATTTTATGTTTGTGTCTAGATGATCCTGCCATCTTGGAAACTGAGGATCTTGATCATAAAGGCATAAAGCGTGATCCCGATTCTATCTCCCTGGCCTCCATCACTGCAGTGACCACTAATGTCTCCAATAAGAGGTAGTTCCACTCTCAGAACTTAAATCTGTTTAAAAGCCTATTACAGTATAGACTATAACTATACATCATTTCTACACTCTCACAAAAAAGGGTACTAAACTGTATCTTTCATTGTTGCTGGGGTGATACCCTTAGGTGATACCCTTAGGTGATACCTTTATTATTTATATTTCACCTTAAATAGTGGATATATTGTAGGAATAAATATCCTTTTAGAGTCCTGTTATCTTTAAAGGTACACTATATGCACTATATGTTAAAATACATATAAGGTGTATGCTTAAGTGTGCCACCTCAGCAACTGGTACAGATTAATACCCTTTTTTTCTGAGAGTGTATACAGGGATAATGTTATTAAATTAATCTCCTTTAATGTGTTCCAGATCAAAGCCAGATATTAAGATGGAGCCTGTTGCAGGAAGGCCTGTGGATTACCAGGTATGGAAGGAAGTGAAGTGAACTAGTGAAGAGAGCCAACCTAACAACTCACAATAGCTATAACTCCTCTATGTATGATCTGTTTAATTTCAGGGCTTAAAAAATATACCAACCCGTGTTCATACCCTTTGTTTTTCTGCTGAATATGTATACTTTTCTCTGAAATGTGAATGCTTTGATACACTACATTAAACCCAGGCTTTTGATGTATTAGCTCTAATTATGCTCAGTCTGGCTTCTGCGTTTTTTATTCCCAGAACCAAATTATTTTGATACAACTAAGTATAGCCCATAGCTTTCATGTTTCCCCTCAAGATAACTATTATTTGGTACAAGCTGTCTTCTTAATTATTCTAATATGTGACACCATTGCACAAAAATGCACATTCTGCATTACTTTTGGATCCACAGCTTAATATTTAGTTTTTAAAATACAAAGAGAATTTGGAGGGATTGCTCTGGTGCTTACTGTGGGAACCTGTGAACCAAAATTTAGTTCCCCTGTCACTGGCTTCATTAGTAAAGCAATTCTACATACTGACAATGAACACAATTCTTGCATCTATGAACATATTCTCAGCTTCCAAAATGATCTTCAGCCTCTAAAATATTATCTTGCTTTTTTGTTTAGCAGTGGATTATACATGCAGCAACCAAATCCACAAATAGCACTATTATAGATGCTGCATTTAAAGTGGTTTCTGGTCCAGAAATCATCAACCTGGTTTCTGGTCCATCAAATCATCAAGGTGGTTCTTGATATGAATGAATTCATACTAACACATGCAGTTACACTGCTTGAAAAAAAATTTCTATCCAGCACACTAAAGAGTTTGTCTGAAGAGATTAAAAAAAAAAAAGTTCAATGTAGAACGCCACAACAGAAGGTAAAACCTAAAAGGTTTCAAACTGAACCCATTTAGAAAAGTAGAACAATTAACCATCAAAGAATTCTCAAGGAACCTTTTAAAGAGTGTGCTAAATATTGCAATGGCTCCAGTCCCAGAGTTGTGGGAAAGGGAAGTTTTAATAATTCCTATCATTAAAAATGTAATTTGCTTTGCAGATTAGCGTTATGGTGATCGAGGCTCGCCAGCTGTTGGGTTTAAACATGGATCCTTTGGTGTGTGTAGAGATCGGAGAGGAGAAGAAGTATACGTCTATGAAAGAGTCAACAAACTGTCCTTACTACAGTGAGGTGAGCAGTCTTGTGCTTGCATTTAACTGGAACAATCTACCAGACTGCTCCATCTTCCATTATAAACCCTGTCTTTTTTACTTATTATATGATATTGTTTATGAAATAATTTTTAAGCAATTAAAGGAAGAAATATGGTTATGTTATGCTGTGGGGTCATGGTCCACTTATAGCCTTAGAGGTAATGGCTACTGCAGATCAATACAGATGGAGATTTTCAACCATCACTTGAGGATGGAGGATGAATGGTGCAGTGATGCTGTTCTGTTGGCTCGTTGATGTTACTGGAGATACATTGTATTAACTTTGTGATGTGACTCAACAGACCTTTCATTTAAAAATGCTTCATCTGGAATATTTCTACTATTCTTCCCAGTTAGGCACTGGAGAGATCCCTATAGCTCCCTCATGGACCTGTTAGCTTACTGTCAGTATGTATAATGGAACGGTTCCAATTTTTAAAAATTAGCTTTACACGAATGACTCTTTAGGAAACCCTGTCTTTGAGTTTTTCAGACTTGCTAAAACTTGAGACAGTTGTTCTCAAAAGAATCAAAAATGACTGCTGACTTTTTGAAATCAACATCTCGATTCTTTTTTTCTGTTATTTTTTTCATTTTGGTATTTCTTCTGTTCTTCAGCTGATGAATTAAGACAGGCATTTGAGATAGAGACCCTACTTTTGATTATGTTTTATGGTGACATACATTTAGAATATACTGTTGGCATACTGTTTAAAAATAACAATCTTGTTTATGAATTGAACAAGTCCCAGATTGTACTAGTGGAAAGTTATATTTGCATAAATTGTCCTACTTTTAAGAGATAATAAAAGATTCACTTTCATAATGAAATCTTGCTTTGTAAAACTTTGCTGATGTGCTGCATTTTTTTTTTTTCTAGTACTTTGTCTTTGACTTCCATGTTCCACCTGATGTCATGTTTGACAAGATCCTGAAGCTTTCGGTGAGTACACTCTATTTGCCATAGCAGGAAACCCTAGTCTAAGAAATGTGCAGGTAAAGTTGTATGTAAAGATCTATTCGAAACATAAGCATTGGACGTTATTGGCTCTTCTGATGATCCTGCAGGTCATTCATTCCAAAAACATATTGCGAAGTGGCACATTAGTTGGCACCTTTAAACTAGATGTAGGAACAATCTACGCACAACCTGGTAAGTAATAATGGAAGTGATAATAGACACAAATTACTGTAGATGACTATATTTTGGATTAATTAATAAATTGTTTATGTGACACTAAATGATCTATTGCTCTTTAATTTTTTGTTGATGGCTTTTTTTTTTTACAGAGCACCAGTTCTACCATAAATGGGCCATGCTGACTGACCCTGATGACATCACAGCAGGCTGCAAAGGCTATGTAAAATGTGACATAGCGGTGGTAGGGAAAGGGGACAACATTAAGACCCCACATAAGGCCAGTGAGATAGACGATGATGACATAGAAGGGTAAAACATCTCGTTACAAAACTGCGCAGATAGTCAAGATGAGTTTAATTCCAAAGATAACCTGTTAGTTAATTACAGTCAGACTTTTTAGTTGGATAGCATATTTAATGAAATTTTAAGGAATGATGTTGCTCAAGACTGCATAGCTTCTCAATAATCACAATCTCCATGTGCTTAATTATGAGTTAATGATCATTTAGTTAACATGTGTAATATAGCTTAAATATGACCATATTTGCACCAGATACAAAAAAAAAAACCTTTCTTCATTATATAAGCCTGAATTCCTTTCAGGAATCTTCTGTTGCCTGAGGGCTTCCCAGCAGAGAGGCAGTGGGCCCGCTTCTATGTGAAGATTTTCCGAGCAGAAGGCCTGCCCAAAATGAATGCCAGCATCATGGCCAATGTGAAAAAGGCTTTAATTGGAGAGAACAGGGACCTCGTGGACCCTTATGTTCAAGTGCAGTTCTCTGGGCAGAAGGTAAGCCAACTCTGCCTAACACTGTTCACAATAATTCAAAGCAAGAAAAACATAAAACATGGTGTTCCTGAGCTGCAGCAAATCACTGTTGCCAGCCTGTAATTAGTATCTCACAATCAAACTGACTGACAGGAGTTTTTGGATGCATCACTTCATCACACACACATCTAGCCAATGTTGGCACAGTGTCACATGCAGCTTGTTTGTTATTAGGAAGACATTGCCTCAACATTGTTTTAAATCACTGTTAATGGATGTTCTTAATGTTCCACTGTTCATCGCTTTATGGGAAGTATGCAGTAAGTTGTGTGTTATAGCTCAAAAAAAAAAGATTATGTCAAATAATTGCAGGAGGAAAGCAGTGTGAATAGAAATTGAGCTGAATCTGCTTATCACATCATGATAGTGTGGAGAGTTAATGAATAAACTCTCAAGAGTGGGTGCTGTTTTCTAACACTGATGAGTTTAAAATGCACATTATACTCAGAGGTGGCTTTAAAAGCGAATAATCAAAAAGCACTGTGGAGAGTTCTTCCCAATTAGTAATAGTAGTGATGACTTACTGTACGTCTGCTATATGGGATATGTTATACGTCATTATGCCATAGCTTATTCAGAAAGGTGGCTAGCTAGCTAAAAGAGAGGCTGGAGAGCACAATCAGACAAGAAATTAAAAATGCAGAGATCAGATAACAAAATACACGTGACCACAGACTGGGTAATAAAAGGACACAACTGAAAACAACCAGAATTAGTGTTTAAGGCTCTGGCCTACTTATCAGTAGGTTGTATGTTCAAGCCCCAGCACCCCATATCTGCCAATGTGGCAGCCTTGAGCAAGGACTTAACCCTCTCTGCTACATGAGGGCCTTATCACAACTGTCCCTGCACTCTGATCACAGCTTACCCACAATCTGGGATAGGTGGAGAAAATAATTTCTCTGTGCTATACTTGTATATATGGCAGTAAAAGTGCATGGTGCAACACTTTTGCAACATTGCATACGATCACACTAAATAATATGACAGTTCTTCAACTGTGTTACTATTCAGCTATATTTAGTATACTTACTATACTAAATATATGTATGGCATAGTACATATTTTGGGACACAGCCTTGAATTTATCATTAAAGTTTACTGAGTTGCCATTTATAACAGTCAGATTAATCCACAGAGAAAGGAGAAGTGCACAGCACAACACACAAATGATTTTCCTCTAATAGCTTAGAATAACATTTTTTCTAGCATAAAAGGTAAAATTGCAAAATCTTGCAGCAGCATTAATAGACTCCCTTTATCTTACAGTATAAAAATACAGTAGTTACCTACAACTCCTTTACAGCAGTACAGGCTGTCTAATGCTGCTGACTGCTTCATTGAAGTAGGCCTTTATATGATGTGCTTTACATGTATGTGTGTCCACAGGGGAAAACCACGGTCCAGAAGGGCACCTATGAGCCCTGTTGGAATGAACAAATCATCTTCACTGAGATGTTCCCACCACTGTGTAAACGCCTGAAAATTCAGATCCGGGATTCCGACAAGGTTAACGACGTTGCCATAGGAACTCATTTTATTGACCTTCGCAAGGTTTCAAATGATGGAGACAAAGGTATTAGGAAAGGGCATGCTGTCTCCACTGTATTAGAACTTTGAAATGGGGACAGAAAGTGTACTTATAGAGCACACTGGTTAAGACATTAGCAAGGAAACTGGCGTCTTCCCAGAAGCATAAACATTTTGGCTCACCTCTCTGTCCCCTCTTTAGGCTTCTTGCCCACACTGGGGCCAGCCTGGGTGAACATGTACGGCTCCACACGCCAGTACACACTAATGGATGAGCACCAGGACTTAAACGAGGGGGTCGGAGAGGGTGTGTCCTTCAGGGCTCGCCTCCTCATTGGTCTTGCTGTGGAGATCTTGGACACATCCTCTTCAGATATAAACATCTCCACTGAGGTCCAGTTGGAACCCATCACAAATGTTACAGAAGTAAGATACAAAATATTGCAGGCATTTTTTGAAAAGACAGTGGCTGATTGTGCACAATTAAAATACACCAGAATCCAGACTTTATTTAGTTAATTAATTTTTAATTATTAATTAATGAATTTACAATGCATTCATGACTTTAAGTAATCTATTATTTTTTGCTTGGCACAGCATTAGTTTTGACTTTCATAAGATTTGTGGAACATTAAAAAAGAGATCAAAGTGCTAAAATATATGAGAACTCGTTTAGTTTCACATTAATTTCTAATCACTAATTATCAGCATCATCTCTGTCTCGGGCTCATTACCTGTAGTAAAAGTCATCTTCTTCACTTGACTTATCTCTCTTCACACTAATATTAGTGGGGAAATAATCATAGATTAGTTATGTTGTTTTTTTTAGTTAATGTCTTTTTATTAGGTCATTTAAACAGACTCTGTACAGAGTACACGTGTGACTATGCGATCTTCTCTGTTTTGGCAATGTGACAGTGCAGATGCATCATGGACAAATTGAGAGTTTGTGCCTGATTGAAAACAGAATTGATTAGGCTTATGTCCATTTGTATGAGAAAAGTACACTTAGCTAGCAAAGTTTTAGACATCTTTAGGCAGACTGACTGCATTTACCGCTGCGTTTGTTAAACTGACTCGTTACCCACCATGATCTTTGCATGCAGATAGCTAAGGCAAGGTTAGAAATTAGCCTAAATAAAAACATTTCCAAATCATTTTCATAAAAATACATATTTATTTTCTTATGGTTGAGGTTTTTTTTAAGTTGGTAGGAAAACTTATTTTGGTCAAAACAAGATTTTTCATTATTTCTGTCTGTTTTCCAAAATTCTGCCACAGCGACATCTGATAGATTTCCCCAGCCAGCCACACATATATGTTAAGCCACAGGTTCCCAACCCTGGTACTGGAGTATACCCCGTCCTGCACATTTTAGTGTTTTTCCTGCTCCCAACACTGCTTCAACTAATCAGCTGATTAACAGCCCTTCCTGAGTGGAAGTGGGTGTGTTAAAGCATCGAAAACACTAACATGTGCAGGACAGGGGCACTCCAGGACCGGGGTTGGGAACCTATGTATTAGGCTTTATAACAAAATGATAAGAAAAAGATAAAGTAACTACACATAAGTAGATAGAGGATGTACCCACCAATATATCTGTCAATTTAATTTAATATTATTTTTCAATTTGTGGAAGTAGATCCCCATTTCCTGAACAATTACTTATAAGATCTTAAGACTGAAGTGTGTGTTTTAGCAGGTATTGAGCCTATAGCCTGGACTGGCTACTCTAAATTGCCCTTATGTGTGAATAGTGGGGATATCACTAGTACTGTATCTTCAGGTTTAGATCTCATTTTGTATGGGTTGAACTTGTGCCCATAGGACCTCAAATATTTCTCTTTTTCTGAGGGCAAGGATTGGTTGTCTCCTGAGGTTAGTTTGCTCAGAGATACTCCATACTAATCCTGAAAATGTTTAATGGGTTAGCTGTGTGAAAACACATTTATGTATTTAGAGGTTGACAGAAGCAGAGTCATAAAGTGTTATAAGAACCCAACCCCCGCCATTTATTTACTTTTTACAATGTAAACGTGAGGGCAAACCAGTTATTACACTATAAAGCATAAAGGTACACTTTCCCTGCATAGTTCTGATGAATGATAAATAGAAATAAAATTAATAAAATAATGAAATGAACTGAAATAAACTGATTTTCTCACTTGAGTCGTAATCAGCCAGACCAACAATGGGTGTAATATCGGGCAGTATGAGAGGATGAGAGCTGCTCACGAGTCTGTCTCTCTTCTGTCACTATGTCTGGTTTGGAATTTTTAAGTTTAGAGGAAACTGAGGTCAAATGGTAGGGGGTTCTGGGCAGGAATATATTGAGGGGCATTTTGCTGCTATTGTTTTGCTGGCACAGTTCCACACAGTTCCACTTTTACTGTTGGTCCTCTTGTCTGATTCATCCTGACTTCTGCTTCTGGACTCTCTTCCTGCTCTTGTTTATGGTCCCACATGGATACAAACCATGTTTATGGTCCCACATGGACCACAAACACATGGAGTTTGTGGCCAAGTCTCACCCTTTCTTCAATTAATAATTTCACCTTGATACTGAAGATACAGTCAGGTCCATAAATATTGGGACATCGACACAATTCTAACATTTTTGGCTCTATACACCACCACAATGG
>CM075021.1:10385557-10402152 GCA_037576675.1 Pangasius sanitwongsei
TTGTGGTGGTGTATAGAGCCAAAAATGTTAGAATTGTGTCGATGTCCCAATATTTATGGACCTGACTGTATATATGGTAGCTAAGAACTTATACAGTAATAATATAGTAAAAAAGACTGTCCTGTGCTCATCTCAGTACTCTTATTCACAATATGATCATACTGAACATCCTTTCAACACTACTGTAATGATTTACTGTATACTGTAATGATTTAAAATCCCATTGTCCGTTGTCACTGAGAAGAGGATGGATTCTGTTTTGAGTCTGGTTCCTGTCAAGGTTTCTTTCTCATGTTGTCTCGGGGAGGTTTTCCTTGCCATTGTTGCCTCTGGCTTACTCATTAGGGAATTAAATCTGCTTTGTGTTTAAGATAAGATTTGCACAAAAGCATTTTATTGTGGCTATGGTCTTCGGTCAATTTATACCTTTTTTGGCTTTTTTTCAGTTAATTGTTTATTGATTTTTTGTTAAGCTGCTTTGTGATTTTCAGTTTGTATATATAAAGTGCTATCTAAAGTTACAAACAGAATCACGCTGCTCAACTAAGATACATGGTGATTGTCTACAAACTCTCTTTGTGTTCAGGTTTCAACAGGGAAAGTAGAGGATTTTTTTCTGTTTGGATCCTTCTTAGAAGCCACTATGATTGACAGGAAGATAGGAGACAAACCGATCAACTTTGAAGTCACTATTGGTAGGTAAATGCCATAAATGTAAATGATATTATCCTGAAAACGATATGTTGTTTATTTCATGTTCCTCGAACATGTATAACATTAGTGCTTAAGAATTTGTTTCACTGAAGTACACTTAACAAGATACAACATTTTGGACCAAATAACCTTTCCAATTATGCCTTCCCCTTTCCTAGGTAACTATGGTAACCAGCTTGATGGCGTGAGCAAGCCTGTAAAAAAGAAGAAGAAGGGCAAAGGGGAGGGTGAAGATGAGGAGTCCGAGCTGATCCATAACTCCAGTGATGAAGAGCCTGAGGAGGATGGAGAGCTGGCATCACTGTCCTCTACCCCTCCCATGAAGCCTGTAATCACTGACAGGTCGGTCTTAAGAGAACAGAGTTGATGACTATGGGGTCAAAGATCAAAGGTTAAGGAAAGCATGTTATTGTGTTAGTGTCATCTCAGTTGTATGCTATATGTCTACACATCCTTCTGATGTTATTAATTAAATAATGAGTTAGTAATTAAATGATGAGTGTAGTGAACTGAATTTTTGTAATTGTCATTTGAGAAAGATGTAGACAGAGTTTTAAGAATCTGAAAATGACCATGAAGCACAAAGTATCTTTTTGCCCAGAATGAGATAAACAAATCTAATTATTTTTCAGTCTTCATTCATATTTTTTACCTTCCTTTCTACCATTCTTGTTTTTCCCTCTAAGTGAATCAGTTAAATTGATTAGCTGAGTAATTTACCAGTGCAGCCATTTCAGAACTTGTTGAGCATTGTGCATTTTACTTTTTCAGCAATTACTTCCATTTGCCATATTTTGAAAAGAAGCCTTGCATCTACATCAGGAGTTGGTGGCAAGATCACAGAAGACGTCTCTACAACTCAAATATCATGGACAAGATTGCAGATAAACTGGTTAGATAATTTGTCCTTGTGTTTTCTAGAATTGAGAAAAAGACATTTGTGTTACAGAGTGAAGAAATATTTTTTTTTCCTAGCTCAGGAAATGTGTGTGTTTGATAGGAAGAGGGTCTGAATGATGTTCAGGAGATTTTGAAGACAGAAAAGGCTTATCCTGAACGCAGACTGAGGGGTGTTCTGGAGGAGCTGAGCATTGGATGCAAGTATGTGTGCATAAACCTGCCAAAACCTCATTTTAGTACTGATATAGCAGCTAGTGTGTCACAGAAAATATAGCAACCTTTTTGACACTGTAAAAGACAAGAATGAGCATCAGTTACAGAGCCACTGAGATGACATGGTGGACATTTGTTAATAAAGTGTGGCCAAAAATTAATATATTAAGGCCACCAGATAATATAATGAGGCCACTAGTTAATATTTTGAGTACACATGTTGTGGAAATGGCATACTTAATACATGGCCTCCAGTTAATTATTGGACAAGAACAAGGTCAAAAATCTATTTGTTTCGAGAATTCATTTAAAGTGACATGACTATATCCATGTTGCAATGACGCCAGTATGTCTTGTATTATATTATCAGCTTCTCTGATTTGTCTTTGTCTCTGTTTTCTTTGATTTCTCATTCACTCTGAAATACAATCCCTGGCTTGATTAATCCGAAGTGTTTCCTGGCCACAAAATAGATCTTGGGAAATTCAATATATTAATTTCTGGCCTTACCCTCTGTAAGCAATAACACACGACAGACTGTGCTGTTTTACAATTGTAAAAAAAAAAAAAAAAAGTATCTTTGTACCACAATGATTTGCCAAAGATTACAATGTTTAATGTATTCATTAATGATATGTTGCGCGTTTTAATGATTTATAGTTAGATTTAATGTTGTGGAACGTCTGAGAGACAAGTTAGTTCCTGATATCACTTGCAAAAAAAAAGCTGGGATAAACACTCACTTCTTCATCAACATCTCTCTCTCCCTCTTTTTCTCTCTCACAGAGACACACACACACACACACACACACAGCGCAGCCTGTAATTTTACAGAGATAATGGAGAAAACAGAACGCGTAACCAAGACTGACAGCGCTTACAACTGAGACTTCATAAATATTAAATAAATGTCTCCTAACAAAAAAACTTCACCAGATCAATGATTATAAGAATTGCTTTGTTAAACAACAGCCCATTTTTAAATTTGTTTATGATCAGTCTTAGATTATGTGGAGCATCCACTGTACAAGTCCGTGTGTTACTATAGAAACAATAACATATTACAATGAGCACACTGATATTCTCATTCATGTTACAGCCGGAACTACCTGTGCTGTTACAAAAATAATGCACACTTTCTCACCAGCCCAATTCGAGCATTCAACCATTCGAACATTTAATAATTAAAAAATAACCACCAGCAGCAGCCTTATAAGTTTCATGACATACTATGATTTATTTACCAAACAAATACAATCAATTTATTTATTTTAGAAACGTCTCATGTTCTCTTATTTTTGTTCTGACAGTCGATTTGTCACCCTGGCCAATAAAGATCAGAATCAGGCTGGTGTTACCAAATTGGACCGGGAAAGGCTGAAGTCTTGTCTAAGAGAGATGGTATTCAATTGTATTTACACAATACACACCTACCATGTACATTTAATAAAAGTTCAAATGTAGGAGGTAAATGTGTTTTGCTGTGTTGTTTGTAGGAGAGCATGGCCCAGCAGGCCAAGTCCATGCGCTCACAAGTGAAGAAAAACACTGTGCGAGACAAACTAAAACTGGCTCTGAATTTCCTGCAGAAGCTCCGGTTCATGGCTGACGAGGTTAGATCAACAACAACTTCTGACATTTTAGCATTATATCATGCATATTTTGAGAAAATATCCTTTTTTTTTTTTCAGCCACAGCACAGTATTCCGGATGTGTTCATATGGATGATAAGTAACAATAAGCGTATAGCATACGCACGCATTCCTTCAAAAGACATCCTCTACTCAATTGTAGATGAGGAGATGGGTAGAGATTGTGGGAAAGTCAAAGCTGTCTTTCTCCGGGTAAGTCCCTCTGTTTCCTTTATCTGACTAAAGTGTTTTTTGTCTTGTTTAATTTTCCTTTAAGTTCAAGCTCTAAAAGGAGATAATAGTACATCAATATTACATTCACATAGTATTGACCTTTGTTGGCTGTATGCTGGTGTTATTGGAACTTTTATATTGTTCATAATAAAATTGTGGTGATTATATGCAGTTACCTGGAAAGAAGAGCTTTGGCCCAGCTGGCTGGACAGTTCAAGCTAAGTTGGAGTTGTACTTGTGGCTTGGTCTGAACAAACAAAGGAAGGACTTCTTGAGTGGCCTGCCCAGTGGCTTTGAGGAAAATAAAGCAACTACTAAAAGCACAGGCCTACAGTCTGTGCCTCCCATTAACCTCGTCTATAACAGTAAATATGCAGCCTGGCGATCATCTCTTCTTAAGTCTGTGCTTAGAGAGACTTAGGGAGCTTTCTCATCTATTAGTCTGTCTGCCAAATCCAAATCAGAGCAAAATTAATGTGTTGGCTATTTAGTGTGATTGGGTTTCTAAAGTAAATTGAAAGAAAGTTCAAAAGAAAGAAAGTATGAAAGAAAGAAAGAAAGAAAGAATTGCAATTTTGTGTATTATATACAGCATTTCTTTTCTTTTACTTTTTTTGGTGCTCTGGCCCAGATAAACAAACACGTTTTTTCACCAACAACTGCTATTACAGTGTTATATTCGTTATTAAATTGAAAGAAAGTTCCAAAACATTTTTGAAAGTAAGTTTGAAAGAAAGTCCTTTTTTTGCTATTATAACTTTCAACTACTATTATAGAGTTATTATGGAAATTAATATATGTGCTTAATTTTCTTTTAATTACTTTAGTTTTTCTTTTAATAGCATTATAAGAAAATTATATTAAATTAGTCTGTGCTGCAATCCTAAGTGGATCTGTAATTTTGTCTTTCCAGTAGAACAGATTGTTGGCGGACAGTGTAAACTGTGCATTGTTTTCTTGATTTAAAATTCTTCCTAGAACTTAAAATATCCCTGTCACATGACTTATTATTATTATCCTCGTTATTATCTTATGCAACATTATTACTTATATAAAGACATTTTGGATGTGCTTTTTGTAGTATACTGTAGAGATAATTTACATAACAGCAATTAGTATGTCATTTGGATATTTCTAAAATGAGCTTTTATTGTTTTTAAAGCCTCCATGTCCCCCTTTAGGTATGCAAGTGTTCCAGCTAAGGGCTCACATGTATCAGGCCCGTAGCCTGTTTGCTGCTGATGATAGTGGCCTGTCTGATCCTTTCGGCAGGGTCTTCTTTTCCACATACAGCCAAGTCACAGAGGTTTGTTTCTATGTAATACTTTACCTATGGATTTATGGATTTATTTCAGTTTTAATGAGGTCTGCTACATACTATGCCCTTCAAGTTTGTATTTTCTACACACAGTATGTTTTTCTGAATTAATGTCTGCATCTATTGGCTTGTTTCAGGTGCTCAGTGAGACTCTTTGTCCAACATGGGACCAGATGCTGGTGTTTGATAATGTTGAGCTTTACGGTGAAGCCAGTGAACTCCGTGATGACCCTCCAATCATTGTCATAGAAATTTATGACCAGGATACTGTGGTAAGCTTTCGATTTTTTTGTACGTGTGTAATTACTCCATTTAAACTGAGCTCTAATGCAGTATACTTTTGCATTTTTAGAGGCTGTAATGAACAGATAATGAACCCTCATTTTACTGAGATAAGAGTTTATTGAAATGTTTGCCATTGTCCTGAGTCAGTGTTTGTTCCTGTTTAACTCTGGCCCTGCCTTGTTGTTGAATGACACTTTTGAAGTAATAGCAGGCTGTAGTACAGATATTATCCAGAGAAATCTTGGTTTATGCCCATGGTTCTTTTCAAAGTTGGCCCAGAGGGATCTGTAAAGCATAGCCACATTTTTTTTTTCTTTTAATCCATTGGCAATTACAATCAACTACTATTAAAGTTATTATACTTAATAATAACCTATATCATCTTTAAGTGATTATATTGACTGGTCATTTGTATTAAATGGGTTTAATCCAAACCAAAATAACTTAAAAATAAGGTTTAATGACAACTTGAATGTGATTTTATTTTTATTAAAATAAATTAATTAAAACTGGGTGTTGTAAATCTTTTAACACAGTTTAGGATTAGTAGGAGGAAAAAGAAAACACAATAAAGGAAAAAAAACAACAACAAAAAAGCTCTAATAGCTCCAAAACATAAATTTGATGGTATGTTTTTGCCTAGAATTTTTTAGAATTAGCTTCATAAGATATTGTAAATCTGTACTGGGATCATGGGAGTCTGTGGAATTTACCTGTCTGTAAAAAGTTTGAGAACCCCTGGTTTACGCGGGTAACTAAGCCTCACAGGGTGTATGATATGTGGACTGAGGTGGGGGTAGACCCAAAGAAGTTTTGTCAAATATAGCATAATTCCACTGGCACTATTGGAAACACCCTCAAATGGTTTCTTTTGCCTCACTAACTTGCAATTCCTTTCTCTTTGTGATTAGGTATGTTAATTTTTGTTTCATTTGTAGTTTAAGTTTTAGTCTAAATTGTTCTAACTGCACTTATGGTGATGGTGCTGTAATGAGTGTGGGAGTTAAGAGCAACATTGCAATGAAAAGAGCAGCAAGGCTTTTGAGTGCTTATTTGCTTTTGTCTCATGCTTGAAAGATAACGCTTCACAGAAAACTCATTTCCAAAACTTCTATTAAAGCACTTAACATAATTAAAATTTCATTGCAATTAAAATAGTGTATTAGATAAGTTTCCACCAGATCTGTGAAACATTGTAAGTAACAAAAGTCAGAAGCACAACATGATTTATAAATCTGAGATATGCTTCTTGGAGCTGAATGTACAATATGACATCTCTAGTTGTAACACAACAGTCTCTAAAATCATATCGGTAGGTATGTGCCAACAGTGACCTCCAGTGCTTATGAATTGATTGTGCAGGGAAAAGCAGAGTTCATTGGCCGAACTTTTGCCAAGCCCATAACTAAGATGGTTGATGAGCATTACGGCCCCCCACGCTTTCCGCCCCAGTTGGAGTACTACCAGATTTACAGAGGAAACTCCACTGCAGGAGAGCTGCTGGCTGCCTTTGAGCTTCTGCAGGTACAGATGTACAAGTACAAGTGGTGACTGCTCACATGAGGTTCAAGAATAAAAAGCCTTATGGTTCCAACAAATAGCCAGAATAGTATTATTTATTATACACATTTTTAAATAATCTGCTTAATATTTGAATAGTTTGATTATGCCCTTAAACAAAATCTGTGGAGAAGAGGTCTGTGGAATTTATTTTACAGTTAAAATGATTTTTATCTGCATATCATTTTTTTTTGTCTGCAAAAAGTTTGAGAACTATTTTTAAGCTTTGCAATCCCTCAAATCTAGGTGCTTCTCTCAGAAAACTGTTCATGTTTCTTTAAACTACCTCTTTGCAGCTTTTTACTCTGTTTCTCTGTAATTGACTCAATTCACTCAACTGATTTGATCTGGTTTCTGGCTGTTGCACTTGATGGCAAAAGACATTTATGTTGTATTTTAAGGAGATATTGAGGAGAGTTTAGTTAATGTTACTGAATGCTTTCCCATACACAGATCGGACCAGCAGGAGTAAAAGATCTCCCTCCTCTTGATGGGCCAAATGACGAAGACCATGGCCCCATCCTACCGGTGCCTCTGGGAATACGGCCTGTCCTCAGCAAATACCGTATTGAGGTGAAAATCTCAATAAACTTTAAATTTACATACTGCACATAATCAGACTACCTGTGTATAGTTAGTATGGGTTAAGTATTTTTTAGAGACTGTGTCAGACTGAGCCTCTCCATCGCGCTATAGATTCTGTTCTGGGGCCTGAGGGACATAAAGAGGATTAACCTAACACAGGTGGACAAACCTCGTGTGGATATTGAGTGTGCAGGAAAAGGTGTCCAATCAGCCCTCATTCAAAACTACAAGAAAAATCCAAACTTCAGCACTCTGGTGAAATGGTTTGAAGTGGTGAGTTCTCTCTGATGTAAATAGCCCACATCCCAGCTAACAATTAGCAGAACGTTTCTCCGAGCATTCAATCTGTCACATTTGCTAGGTGTTTGGAGAATGTTTTGTAAAACATCGCAGCAACAGCTCTAATTGTAGGAATCACAGGTGTAATGGAAAAAATAGTGGCCCCCCAGCAAGTGCAGACGACAGGCCCTCCTACCAACCGAGGAGGATGGCCACTCCGCCACTGTACTGGTGTATTACCCGCTCCATTACCTTAAACTTGCACACACAAAAAAAAAAAACATAGGCCTATTAATGTTTCAAAAATTGTTATTGAAAATTGTTATTTAAAATTGAGGTGACATTAACACTTTGTAATACAATAAGTTTTAAATAGCCATTCATATATTGATTTAAAAATTAGCACATGAAACTTGACAGAAATGAAAAAGAAATAGAAAAACAGAGTGGCACTATATAGGCCTATAAAAACACACCAGCCAGAGAAAAAAAAATTACAATTTAACATTTTAAATTACAATTAATTATTACAATTATTACATTTTAAATATTTTTTTAACACAAACAAACAATGAGGAAATATAGGCTGCTTCACCTAAGCCAATGCAGGAGGTGAAGCTTCATTTGATGTATTTGCTAGCTGCTCTTCATTTTGCAGGATTTTAGCTGTTCTCTTTGCTGGCTCATTTTCTTCTCTTTTAAACACTTTTTTGGTATCTTTACTAGTTTTTCTCATTCTTATTGAGAATGTAATTTATTTCTTTGCTTTGTAGCACCGCTTAAATGTTTGCATTTCATCGTCATTCAGTTGACATTCACACTAATGCTAATCATCCAGTAGCTGCCTGCAATGAAACAAATGACCTGCTGACCTGGTGACATCACATGATCACATCTACATGGTAGCTTACTCGCGATTTCTAAATTTCCTTCCCTGTAATGTCAGTGGGAAACAAATGACACCCAAATTTTTTCAAACACCCCAGGAGCATATTTTTATAACATTAAAGGCTACCTTCTTAGAACCTGTAAAACACATTACTCTGTTAGCTGGGATGCTTGTTACTCACATGCTTCTTAGGTTAGTAATGGTGTCACCAAATTTTATATTGCAGGACCTACCAGAGAATGAGTTACTCCATCCTCCACTGAATATTCGAGTGGTGGATTGCAGAGCTTTTGGACGTTACACCTTAGTGGGCTCACACGCTGTCTCCAGCCTTCGCAAGTTCATCTACATACCGCCAGATAAGAGGGCCAACAACTGGGCCAATACAGGTACTAGCATAAAGAAAAGAACATTTGGCTATGCCTTTATTCTCTCTCTAAACTTTGAGTTTCTCTATAAAACTGTCTTGCTCTTCAGAATTTTCTTATTATCTACTCCACCAAACTACCTAAAGAGAAATGCATAAACAGCCAGAAGGATGCTACTGCACTTGAAATGTGACTTTCCAGCTAACACAAAGTTTCAGCAATGTATTTTATAAACATGCACTGTATTAATAACTTGTTTACACAAATGTTCCCAGTTACACAATCACTACCATCATGGAAACATTAGTATTAAACTTTGTACAACTAAAAATGCTGCAGGTAAATTGTGGCACCTTTATAAACATTATGTAAAATATTCTCAAACATCTAGAAAACTTAACAGATTGGATGTTTGGAGAACTAAAAGTTCCTAGAACTGTAATTTTTAGAAATTCTGCTAACCCAAAAATTGTTAGCTGGTTGCATCCTTTTACAGTGCATGCAAGTTCAATGCATGGACAGTTTCTTTTTCTTTTTCCCAGCTAATTCCCATTCTTCACTTTTCTCTCCATTGTGTCCTATTTCTGAACTGCACTGTGGCACTGTCCTATCCTCTCTACTGGTATTTGGCTTTTGACTGCTCATGTACACATGACCCTACCCACTACAGCAAGACAGGCCAATAGCCTCATGGCTCTTACCAATGGAACGACCCATTCCCACCCCTGCTCTCGCCCCTTCTCTCACTCCTCAGGTGATATTGTGATCAACATGAACCCTGAGGCCAATGTTAAGAAGATGGACACTGTGGTCAAACTGGATGCTGTGAGTCTCTCTATGATGATTTTTAAAATCCACATAAAGTAACTATAACTATAGTCTTTTGTGTGTACTGCATGAGTATGTTTGCATGTCCAGGTTAGTACTAGATAAATGATTTGTAAACCTATGCATTGATTTCATTGTTATGCTGGTGTGTACTTGTTTGTCTTGTTAAGTTAATCTTGTTTAAGTTGATTTGATGTTTGTTTCATGTGGCCCCCTCTCTGTAGACCTCTGATGCTGTTGTTAAAATTGATTCGGTAAGTCACAGTATGTATTTAGTTTCAGAAGCTTTATGTGTAATGGGTAACAGCTTGTCAACATTTCTTCCTCAAAAAAGCGTATAATCAGTAGCAAATTACATTCGGCTAAAAAAACCCAGTGGATTTTAAGTGTTTTAAGGGTATCAGCAAAGCCTTTTTTTCATTCTAATAGAACGAGGAGGAAAAGGAGAAAGAGAAGAAGAAGAAGAAGAAAAAGAAGGGAGAGGAGGTAGAGGAAGAGGAGCAAGACGAGAGCATACTGGACTGGTGGTCAAAGTACTTTGTCTCAATAGAGACAATGATGGAGGTGAGAGACTCTGCCTTTCCTCATTATGGGGGTTCTTCCCTCTCAGGCTAAAAAGAAGAATGTTTTTGATGAAATCTCTTTTTCTTGATGCAGAAACTGCGCGCTCAAGAAGCAGCCTTGGCCGAGGCAGAAGAGCGAGAGGACTTGGAGATTGCTGCAGAAGTGGCTGGTAAACACAATTAAACATACCTAAGTTAGCATGCACATGGCACTGTAAATTGTATCAAAGTGCACCAAGGCAATTGTAGCAATCTCACGGGTTCGGGTGGAAATGAGGAAGCAGGAGGCAGGCTTAGAACAACTCAGAGGCGATTTATTCTCAATTTTTTTCTTCTCCTTTCAGCGGTCTCCTTAAGTTCCATACACATACACACATACGCCCGAATGCACACGGCTCTGTACTGGATCATGCTCTCTCTCTCTCTCGCTCGTCTTTCTCTCCCTTATCCTCGCCCCAGCTCACTGCAACACAGAATACTCGTTAGTTAAATACCCCGCAGGTGTGCATTCCTTACCACTCACCTCCTCCAGCTCCGCCCTCCATTCACAAATCGGCACTCGACCAAGCCCCCCACTTCCACAGCAGTGTTTATGGCTTCATGCTCTACGCCATTACCCATCCCATATTTGTTGTTTGTTGCCATCACATTATATTCACATCCTTATTTCATGCCATGAAAGTTAACTCCAAACTTCAGCAAACTTCAGTTAAGTACTTCTAAAAATAAACACTTACATTTGATTATAGGCTGGGAAGATGCATATTAATGAATTTTAAATGCATTTATTATTTTGATTCCATAGATTTGAACTCTCATGGCTTTGAAAGATGTAAGATTGTCATTGACATCTCCCATGCTGTCCATTCTCTTCCACTCCCATGTGCTCCTCTCATTCCTCAATCCTAACCTCAGAAATCAAAGTTGATCAATCTCATGTGAAAGGCACCAAGACTAAAGAGAAAAACAAAGCCAAGAAGGACAAGAAGAAGAATCAGAACTGTGAAGTAGTGGAGAAAAAAGCTGCCAAACCCAAAGTGGATGAGCTTGTGGTCAGTGTCTTTTCATATCACCTGTAACATTTATTGTCAAGTGTAGAACTGAGTGTAGAAAAGAGTATTAAGGTATACAATATTTTTTAAAGTATATACTTTAAATGAACTGTTTAAAATACATCTCAATTCCAGATGAATTTTGAATATTGTTCATATTTAGGTGTACAATAAGGAGCTGGAGACTGAATTTGATGACTTTGAGGAGTGGCTTCACAGCTTCAACCTGTTTAAAGGAAAGGCTGGAGATGATGATGACAACAGTGTGGTGGATGACGACCGGATCATGGGCCGATTCAAAGTATAATCAGTTGTTAAAAGCAGGGTGAACCAGATATTCTGATTCTGATAAAATGCACTGTTTGTTGTGTGTTGTTAACCTTGTTCCCTTTCTGTGACCTTTGACCTAGGGCTCACTGTGTGTGTACAAGCTGCCCCTTTCAGAAGAAATCACCAAAGAGCCTGGATTTGATCCCAATATGGGCATGTTTCAGAATATACCACACAATGATCCTATCAGTGTCCTAGTGAGGATTTACATTGTTAGGGTAAGTGACTTCTCAAGGTCCTTGTTTCCTGAGTGTTAAACCAACACTTAACTAACCCCTATCCACACAACTGGGCTCCATCACTACTGAGCTGTGAAAATCTTGTTTTCTAGGCAACAAACCTTCACCCTACTGATCTAAATGGGAAAGCCGATCCCTACATTGTCATCAAGCTGGGAAAAACAGAGATCAGGGACAAGGATAATTACATCTCTAAGCAGCTCAACCCTGTTTTCGGGAAGTGAGTATGAAAGTGTGAACCTTCTAAATGGATTGCACTTTAATGAACAAGAAAAGAGCAGTTGTAGATGTATCAATAATCATAAAATTCAAAATCATAATATTCGATTTCTAGCAGTGGTTTAATCCTAGTATAGGATTCCCTATATTCTCCACTTGAAAAACAACAGCAGCTCTATACACTAAAGGGTTCTTTTGTTTTTCTTTAAGGGAGAACCCTGAAAACGACCCATGCAAAACCAAACAACAAAGGGTTTTCTTTTCAGAAACAATCCAAGTAGAGCCCCTTTAGAAGCCTTGAATCATGAACCAAAAAATAAAAATAAAGTAGTTCTGTACTGTAGTTCAATTTATGTCACTGTATTTTTTTATTAAAGAAAATACTTTACGCTTTTTAAGGTCCTTTGACATAGAGGCCACATTTCCAATGGAGTCGATGCTGACGGTGTCAATTTTTGACTGGGATTTAGTTGGCACTGATGACCTGATTGGAGAGACCAAGATTGATCTGGAGAACCGTTTATACAGTAAATACAGAGCCACCTGTGGCATCGCATCCACCTATTCTCTGTAAGCATCAGTTTAGACTTAACATCAGTTTCAAATAGGGTGCATTTCCTGTTTTGTGAGCTCTCAGCAATTTGTTGGATTTGTTTTATCCACACAGCCATGGCTACAATGTGTGGCGTGATCCTCAGAAACCCTCTCAGATTCTCGCTAAGTTGTGTAAGGATGGCAAGTTGGAAGAGCCACATTACGGCCCAGGTGGAAAGGTCAAGGTTGCAAACCGTATCTTTTTGGGGCCAACAGAAATTGAAGATGAAAATGGTGAGTCATTAAAGGAAATTTTGCAGCAATACTGTTTTGTAAAGGTCATTGATTCAACCCACACACACAGTCATAAATGTATCTGCGTATATTATACATGTGTGTATGCATGTGTGCAGGTCTGAAGAAGCCGACAGATGAACATTTGGCACTTACTGCACTGAAGCACTGGGAGGAAATACCTCAAGTAGGCTGTAAACTCATCCCAGAACACGTAGAGACCAGGCCTCTTCTCAATCCGGAGAAACCAGGCATAGAGCAGGTGCAATAACATCACGCTGTTTATGTTACAGAGGAGTCCTGGTTGTCAATGCTGTGTGAAAATTTCACATTTTAGTACTGAAGTGCCAAATCAGCATGCTACATTTTTTTCAGATGTCAGCGGTATTACATTTTTTAAGATTAATAAGTTAATCAAAGACTTAACACTTAAATCATGCAAAGTAAATTCAATATTAGTTTCTCTGTAACTGTTTAGAAATGTGTCACAAAGACAAGTAATCGATCTTATTCTGCTTTGGATATTATAAATCTTGCAGGGACGAATTGAGATGTGGGTCGACATGTTCCCAATGGATGCGCCTGCACCAGGACCAGCCTTAGACATATCACCACGAAAACCAAAGAAGTGCGTAACTCTTTTTAGAGTTGGCTTCTTTACTTAGTGTTATTTACATATTTACATATACACTTAGTGTTATTTGCTTAGTGATATTGATTATCTTCCTTTTTTATGACTGTGTATGACAACCTAGTATAAAAATATCACAGTTTCACGGTATCAATCAACCATTTAAAAACACACAAGCCAGAGTGAAAATTGAAGGAAAAACATATTACCAATTCTTTGTTAAAAAGTCTCTTTTGCACATCCTTGTTCATGTAACAAAAAAGCAAACGATACAAAAATATCAAATCCCCTAACTATGCTTCTTTCTTTAAAAACATTTTTTCAGAGATTTCTCTACATAATCTCTTACATTTTCAATGTTTATCACAGTGTCATTTTCAAGTTGAAAGAGAGAGTGGCTGTCAGGAATAGCAGCGTGCTGAGTCAAACCCCCCCCCAAGAAAAAAAACAAAAGAAAAAAATAGACTACTACATGACACTGCTTATCCAAACGTAGATAGTTGTTTCATTTAGTTTTGATCAGCAATGCCATATTCTTCTAGCAAGCATTTGATAGCCATCATGTATGATACAAACATTTTGCAAACATGCCAGAAGTGGCAGCAGAGTAGCACTGTAACATGTTCAGAACAGTAGTAAGTTACACATGCCAAAGGCTTTTCAGTGCAGTCCGTGTCCTTGTGCAGAGAAATGGAGTAGGTTTAGGGGAAGTCTAGAAAGAGGGGGTTGAGAAATCCAACCTACATTTTTGGGGCCTGGACACAAAAAGGATGAGAACCACTGGAGTAAGGAACTTGATAGGGGGTAAAAAATAAATGTGTAGACAGTAATAGTTGGAAATGTATCATGTATGTTTTCAAAAAGCCAGCAGTGAAGTAACCATCCGATCATACACCATGACTAACCGTGAAACTGTGACATTGAAACAACCGTAAAATCTCACTTATTCTTCAGAAATTATTCCTTTCCTCTGCCATACCGCTTTGTTTATATTTGTCTCTTTGTTGCAGAGTTAATTTCAATGTGTCTTCCACAATGGCTTCAAAAATACTATACGTTCACAGAAAACTTGACTCTCTTTCTTTTCTTTCTTGCCCTCTTCTACATGACCTCTCTCTATCTTTTCTCTCTCTGATGCTCGCTAGGCCATTATAGTGTTTGAAACTATTATAATATAGTTAGATGACCACATGTCCTCCCCTTCTTCCCCCTCCCTCCACCACTTTACCAGATATGAGCTCAGGGTGATAATATGGAATACTGACGAGGTAATTCTGGAAGACGATGATTACTTCACAGGGGAAAAATCCAGTGACATTTTTGTCAGGGGGTAGGTATGGTGTAGGTGTGAGAAATATGTGTGGTTGGTCTTGTTAATCTTTTCTTTTCTGTCTGTATGCTTTGTTTGGTCTTGCTTCCCCATCCCCTGGGTTATTGCTGTGATGTCTAGCTTTGAGCTTCGCGTTATTATTTGGAACACTGATGACATAGTTCTACAAGACGATGCTTTCATAACAGGAGAGAAGATGTCTGACATCTATGTCAGGGGGTAAAGACGATTCCAATGCATGGCTCGACTGCATGTTTATAGCCAACATATTACTAAAAAGCACAAAAATTAACCAAGGTTTTACTGCCCCTTTTAATTTTACTGAACATCACACACACCTCAGCTTTACAGGATCCATAGCAGGACCATAGCACAAGAGTGAAATGCTGCTATGTGTTTTATAATGAAGGCCATTAAATATTAAAAGCCTAAAGGTTAGTCTGACTATTTAATAGTAAATTACATGTTTATTTTAATCTGTGAATACTCAATCAAATGTTAAAGTCCTGGTCTGTCAAAACAGCAGGGCCTAATATACCACAGGATTCACAGATCTCCCCTTCACAGTGCATGAACGCACCAAATATGGTTGTTGTGCATGAAAAGAAATGTATATTTTGCAGTTATTTCTAGCAAGCCCATAAGCATTTTATATGTGATGGTCTGGGAAAATCTGTCAAATCTCACTGTAATTAGATTCTGGCAAACAGCCAAAAAAGGGTTTTCCTAACTTTAAGAATCCATAGATATATTTCACCAAAATGTTTTGAAGTGGAAAAGTTTTATTCACTTTTTAATCATTCTTAGACTTCTTCCTGCAAAAAAATGTCAGGTAAGGGGCCAGTTTAAAAAAATGCAGTGGTAAAAACTGTCAATCTGGCTAAAGATGTCTAAAACCTTGCTATCTAAGTATGATTTCCTAACACAGTGAATGTCAGGAAAGTTGTTGGATAGGTAAATGCTGGAAATAAGCAGATTTTAATATGCTATAACTTTATTGTGGTTGAGACACATGCAAAAGGGAAACATATTTGTTTTCCCAGGCCTCCATATATATATATATACTATGCTCTCCCGCTAGACTATATACTATAGACTTAAATTCTGAATTTCCTGCATTTGAGACACTACTGCTTGCATAACAATGTCAGAATTTTATAAGAATGCATTAATTGACTATCAGTTCTTCCCATATCCAATGCAATTTCCCATATCCCATATGGTGTACTGCAGTACTTTGTACTGTGTACTACTGACTCACCTAACTATACTAACAGCTTGATGAATGACATCTCGCAAAGAAAAGATGTTCACTGACCAGTATGAACTCCCGTCATGAAGAAAGGCTAAGGAGATTGACTTATATATGCTGTTCATGCTCATTTTGTGAATCATGATAATCATAATGTGATATTTATGGTGATTTCCACTCTCAAGTTGTGAGAAATCTGGAAGAGAACATTGAAACTGAAACTTGCCACACACACACATAAGTGTGCATCCAGAATAACGGTGAACAGAACATACAGTCATGTGAAAAAATTAGGACACCCCATTAAATATTCAGTTCTTTATTAAGAAATGTCAACATGTCAATTT
>CM075021.1:10402252-10428354 GCA_037576675.1 Pangasius sanitwongsei
CCATGATAATTAAAGTTGTGCAGTCTCTTTCTGATTGTAGATTCATGCACTTTGACATCAACTGTAGCAAGAGCTGGCTGTAGGTCCCGTGATGATATTTTAGGTTTTTGGAGACTTCTTTACGCATCTTGCGGTCTGCTCTTGGGGTGAATTTGCTTTGACGGCTTGATTTGGCCATGTTGGCAGTTCTTTTAAATGTTCTCCACTTGTAAATGATTTTCTGGACAGTGAAATGGCTGATTACAAATTCTTTTGAGATCTTTTTATATCCCTTACCAGACTCATAAGCATCAAAAATCCAATCTTCTTTCTGAAGGCCTCAGAGAGCTCTTTGGATCTCACCATGGTGATACCTCTCACTTCAACAATTAAAAGAAAATTCCAAAAGCAAATTTTAAAATACTTTCTTTGGTTTTATTTGTTTAGGTATATTATTTGAATCTTCCAATGTTGTTAAAATGAAGATCAAATGTCCATATGTTTAACTATGTTAAAAAAAACACAGGCTTTCATAGGGTGTCCTAATTTTTTCACATGACTGTACATTGTTTTATTTTGTATGTTCTGTTCATAAAGTAAAGTAAATTACAGTGTATACACTGTATTTTGCACTTTTAGGTAAAAATGCCACATATTGCATATTCATTAGGGGAAACATGCAAGATGGATATGTGCTGTTTTGTTCATGTAAAAGACATGATAGTAAATCGGTTTGCACAATATTTGTTCCTTTTTTAATAAGCAATGTTTTAGTAAATCTGTAAACTTATTAGATTATCTTGTCGCCAAGTTGGAACAGTAGCACCTATTTAAATTAATTAAATTAGGTTACCTTATGTACAACCAGGTATCACAATTTGTATCACAAATGACAGCATTTATTTCTAAAAAGAAAGCAAATTTATTACTTTCAGTAATTAAACGGGTTAAAAGTTGTATGACTAAGAACTTTTCATAAGTGCTTCACAGTTTGCTTTATATGTGTATCATCATTGTAAATATCTTGAATAAAAATGTCTAATTAATTACTAAAATTGGCCTTTTTGCCCAGCTGGCTGAAGGGCCAGACAGAAGATAAGCAGGACACAGACGTGCACTACCACTCTCTGACTGGAGAAGGAAACTTTAACTGGCGCTTCGTGTATCCCTTTGACTATCTCGTGGCTGAGGAGAAAATTGTGGTCTCCAAGAAAGAGTCCTTGTTCTCCTGGGATGAGACAGAGTACAAGATTCCTGCCCGCCTCACCCTGCAAGTGTGGGATGCTGACCATTTCTCTGCAGATGACTTTTTGGGTATAAGAAATTGCATTCTCAGAGTAACTTCACAGGGATTTTGTAAGGGTTTGTTTAGAAATCCAGCATATGTGTTCATTGTGTTCATGTGTCTTCAAGTGAAACCACTTTTTTTTTGTTTTGTGAGTGTAGGAACTAGTGGGTTGTGTAATATGAAACATGTCTTTTGTTCTCCTGTAATGTGGCTTTCAGCCAGAGAAGCTAGTTCAAGGCCAACTTTATTTCTAGCATGTAAATTTACACGTTTTCTTTCAGGTGCAATTGAACTAGATTTGAACCGGTTTCCTAGAGGCGCGAAATCATCAAAGCTGTGCTCCCTTGACATGATTATTAATGAGCAGGAGCTGCCGACCATCTCAATCTTCAAACAGAAAAGGGTGAAGGGCTGGTGGCCTTTTATGGCACAAAATGAGAACGATGAGCCAGAGCTCACGGTGAGACATGAATGTCGCATCATGTATGCGTTTACAAATATACTACTATGAGTATTATTAGAATCAGAAAATCTCTATTAGTGCTTATTATATTCTCCATTCAACTGAACTGTACCCATCATTAATAATTCTCCTCAAAGGGTAAAGTGGAAGCAGAGCTCCATCTAATGACAGCAGAGGAGGCAGAGAAAAATCCTGTTGGCCTTGGAAGGAATGAGCCAGAGCCACTGGAAAAACCAAAGTAAGATGTTAAACACACACACACCTACACACACACACACTTCCAACAAATCTTAGAACCTGAAACTGGAATAGTTTCATGCGTTTACCCATATCCCCATCATTTAAGGGACAATATAAATCCTGACTTTGATATCACATAAAATTATCACTATTGTTTTTGTGTTGTTCACTGATTATATAATAGTCTGCCAAGCCATTTACACACACACACACAAAAAGGTAAAGCATAGGTACCTCGTAGGTATCTTCTTCGATACAGAAAACAGACACCCTTCTCTGTATCCTGTTAACTTTTCCTCTTTCTATCATTTCCAACTTCCATCATCATTTCATTCCTTCCTTCACCCTTACCCGTTCATCTCCTTCATTTTTAAACACATTCTGGAAAAAGTCGTCCGGACACCAGTCTAATGTGGTTCTTGAACCCCCTGAAGTCCATACGATACTTCATATGGCACCACTACCGCTGGCTGATCCTGAAGACACTGGCACTGCTGCTGCTCCTCCTGCTCCTCGGCCTTTTTCTCTACTCCATCCCTGGATACGTGGTCAAGAAGCTGTTGGGGGCATGATGGGATTGCTGGTAGCCCTCTTACATTCCCCCTTTCTACTCTCTCTTTCCTTTCTGAGACTTGAGCAACCATTACTGGAAATCATAACACACAGTCTTAACCCACATGTTCTGTTCATTGCTTGATGAATGTCTCATTGACCCAAATCATCACTTGATATTAATTGTAAAATCACTTAAATATTCCCAATCATACCATATCTCCATCTAGGTTCTGAGCAATATAAGCAATATTGGAATAAACACAATACCCCTTCATGTTGTTCAGTATGCTTCTGATGGCAATAGTGTGAACATTTTTCTTTAGGATTTGTGATTTGTGATTGTTGGTGAAATAAGCCAAGCCTACAGGTTTTGTGTTGGAAAAGTGGCTTAGGGGACATAGCACAGTAGATGCTGCTTTTTATCTCTTTGTACCTGTACAGTAGATCTCAGTTTTACATGGATCATTCAGGCATCCTGTCTTAACCTATGTGTCTGTCACATAGATTCTGCATGTCACTATAACTGTAGATATGCATTTTCTACCATTTCCATGATTTGATCTTTGTATTTCTTATGTTTTGGTATTAAATCCTGATTAAATGCATCTGAATAGAGATAGGCTAATGTATAGAGATACATGTAATAGAGATAGGCTGATGTGCAAATCCTAAATACCATACTAGAAAACAATAAACGTTTAAAGAAATTAAAGATCTTTAATGTTGATTGCCACCTTTTACTAACCACTAATGCATGCTTTATTTCTCTCCACCATTTGCCTCCTGTTGACTTTCCCAACTCGCCTCCCCCGTAACTTCATCACCTGACCCGCCCTGAAACAGCCGGCCTGACACCACCTTCCTCTGGTTCATGAGTCCGCTGAAGGCTGTGCGCTACCTGGTGTGCACCCGCTACAAATGGCTTATCATCAAAATTATCCTGGCCATACTGCTGGTGATCATGGTGGCCCTCTTCATCTATAGTATGCCTGGCTACCTGGTCAAGAAGATGCTGGGTGCATGAGGAAACCAGAGAGAAATAGGGTGTTTTATTCCACCTCTCCTCTTCATAGTCTGCAGGATTTCAATTTCATTCATCCACACTGATGCTGCTTTATGCCTTTCCTAAACAGTTCTCCTTCCAGATGATTTATTAACCCACACTGTTGCACACCAAGCATATCTTACATTCCTCATGAACTTTTTTTATTGATTTCCACCATTATATATATATATATATCTATCTGCCAATCAATAAACTTTTTTTTCCTGATTTATACTATTTATTTCAGCAAGAAATTAAGGTATGCACTTACCGACCACTTTATTAGGAATACTTGTACACCTGCTTCATGCAATTATTTAATCAGCCAACGAAATGGCAGCTGCGTAGTGGCTAAAATGTCAAAATCTGGACAGCTGAAGTTGGTGAACCTGTGCTCACTGTAGCCTACAACCATGCCATGGTCAAAGTCATTAAGATCACATTTTTTTTCCATTCTGATGTTTGATATGACCAGTAACTGAAGATCTTGATCAGTATCTGCATAATTTATGCATTACACTTCTGCCACGTGATTGGTTGATTAGATAATTGCACGAATGTACAGGTGTTCCTAATAAATCGGATTGTGAATGTATTGTCTTTTCATTCATACTTTAAGGATATAGTATGCCTTGCTTGAGTTTCTGTGTAAATTGTTCTAAAATGTCAAAACTTGCAGCTGATGGCACAATTAGCATGCGACAGATTCTTGGGGGAAAAAAGAGTGATACATAGGACATGCTAAAAT
Source organism: Pangasius sanitwongsei (assembly GCA_037576675.1). Classification (NCBI taxonomy): domain Eukaryota; kingdom Metazoa; phylum Chordata; class Actinopteri; order Siluriformes; family Pangasiidae; genus Pangasius; species Pangasius sanitwongsei. The sequence goes on from CM075021.1 coordinate 10,406,571, forward strand.
AGAATTTCAAGATCTTGCTATATGTGAAAAATTTTCCAGCACATAATTTTAGAAGAACTGTGTTATCATTCTTCCTACTATCCAGATGTTGATTTACATTGTTTGCAGTGTACATTGTTTTTGTACTTGCTTGCTCTTCTGCTGTTTCTTGTGATTGTGTGTACTGATCGACAAATTTGATAAATGACTTGATTGCACTGAATCTGACTTATTTATATTATGAAGGGTGTATAGTTCTTGTTTAACAGTGTGAAACATTGAACTATTGATTAATTTATTTTTGTCTGTATGAAGATTGAATAAAATGAACTTATTGAAATAAAGATGCTTCAGTGTTGACTTCTGTTTCCAATCCTTATGTTTGTGTGTGTGTGTGTGTGTGTGTAAATGAAATCTTATGTCCTCTTCTGTCCTGCAGCCGCCCCACCACCAGCTTGTCATGGTTGTTGAGTCCAGCATGGGTGATGTGTATCCTGGCTTGGAGACATTATAGGACAGCTTTTGTGGTGGTGCTTCTCAGTGTGCTGGGACTAATATTCCTCAGCCTGCTAATCTTCTCTGTTCCTTCTACACTGAGTTATAAAATGATAAACATTATAGGATAATCTGTGTATACAGTAACTTTGTTCAGTTAGAATGGATATGCCGAATTGTGTACGCTATTAAATGCACACTTATGTCAAAGGAATGGGTTAATGGAAAATAAAAATGACACAGATTTTTTACTTACTTAAAACATAGTCAATCAGCAACTAATTTGTCTTTATTAGGTTTACCCTGGAGTTGTTTGATAAACATTAATTAGAAATTTTAAATGTATAGCGTCAACTCCACAATTAGTTCCACTGTTCATGAAAACATGCAAAAATGAGAATATACTGTACAACAAATAATACATGTCTTAGCTGTTAGCACGGTTGCCTTGCACCTCCCGTCTCCGCCCTGTGTGTGTGTGCAGTTTGCATTTTCTCCCATGCTTTGCGGGTTTTCTCCCATGCTTTGCGGGTTTTCTCCCCCAGTCCAAAGACATGTTGTAGGCTGATTGGCATTTCCAAATTGTCCACAGTGTGTGAATTTGTGTGACTCTGCCCTGCAATGGGTTGGCACCCTGTCCAGGGTGTGCCCCGAGTTCCCTGGGATAGGCTCCAGACTCCCCCACGACCCTGTGTAGGATAAATGTTATGGAAATTGGATGGATGTCAAGTGCATGTGCATTATATATCCAGCTTAAACTGTCTAAGAAAAAAAAAAACACCAGAATATAATACAAATAAGATGAAAAAAAACACAGCAATCTCATCATTTATGGTCAAAAATGATTTGACTGAAAAAGACAGAATTACAGTGAATTGACATCTGTTTATCACAGTGTGCAGCACAGTCACAGCAGTGTGTCCATGGACTGTGAAAACAAATTCAGTGCAAAAGTCTTCCATGACTCAAGTATTGCTACCAAAATGTCTTGTGGGAGAACCAAGAGTGAGGCATTAGTGAAGAATGATTTTGCAACATTTAGTCAGGAGCAACTATGGAAGCAAAAAGTTTTGAATAGTTTTGAAGTTTGAGTTTTGAAAGGTTTTGAATAAAAAAAACATTTGAATAATAAAAGCCATTGAATTTTTAATAATGAAAATTAAAACCATATATATTGAAATATATTAGGTTGATAACCACACATCTGTATGTATTTATTTTGAATTAACCAAATTCACTTCGTTTCAGTGCTCAGAGATTCACATTTTAAAATTCAGGTTTTCAAATTAAAAAAAAAAAAACAAAACTATATATACTGATTTTTTTTTTCAGGTTTTACAAATTCAGAATCAAAAATCCAGGAATTTTGAGAGAAAACATGATGATTAAAAAAATAATTTCTCATGAAAAATATTAAAGAAAGAAAGTTAAGTAGTTTCTTCAGTTTTTAAATTGAAACTTGAGTGAATCATTGTGTAAAATGTTTATTTTATACAGTCACATTTACCCATTCTTTTCAACTATGGAGTTCATTCACTTTAGTAACCACTTTATCCTGATCAGGGGACCCAGAGCTTATCCTGGCAACACTGGGCACGAGGAGGGAATATACCCTGGCTGGACACACATTCACAGCTGGGCCAAAAGCCAATCCATGTTTTTGGGAGGTGGAATGAAACCCACACAGACACGGGGAGATCATGTGAAACTTCACACAAACAGAAACATGATCTCAGGTCCTGGTAATATGAGAAGGCAACTTGCTGCTCTATATCTTAGTATGGTATTTACTCAGAAGATGTGGGCTGGGGGTTTGTGGTGAATCGTGAAAATATAAATATAAATATATATAGTCATCCTATTTCCACCTGCCTAAAGGACCTTGGCACTCACAACAAAAGCACAGGTGACACAGTGGACAGAGCATTTGGTGAAACTGAAGAAAACAGAACAAATGCCTTCTCTCTGGCTGAAGGGAAAGAGTGAAGAGAGAACTCAAAAGGAGAAAGTTTTTTTTTTCCCTCAAGAGAAGGAACAAGAGGATAGCTCAGTTGACATGGTGAGGCCAGCCTGGTGCTGAGGAAAGTCTAGAGCTCTAACTTGCAAAATTACCAACACCAGCTCAGTCTTGCCCTCACAAAATGAACTCCAGAGCCGAGTGAATGGCAAGCTGCCCTTAAACAGAGCCAGGGACAGGTGAGCCTGATTGAGAGTCATTAGTTGGCAGACTTCTTATGTCTCCCTCTGGTGGCCAACGTCGACCTACCAAGCAATCTAGCTCCAGATCTGATCATTACACTTAGCCATTGCAATTTTGCAATAATGTATATGAGCCACTCAGATTTCAGAATTCAGATGTATGAAATTCTCAAGGTGTTGTCTACATGTGAAGGGAAGGAAATATACCATATTCTAAAGAAGCATGGCTTATATTTGTGTCAAAACTGACTGAAAGCCATTTTAATGACATGTAATTTGAGACACATACTGTACAGTATTTTCATTGATTTTGGCTTTTTCTTTCATCCTTAATTACATATTTAAACATTATTTATTTGCAGCATACTTATTCATGGCATCAATAAATCAAATTTCAATAACATGACTTTAACACTGTGTGAACACATTGGACTAGGCAAAATTGTAGCAGCATAACCCAGGATTCAAAAATAAACATAAATCAGTCTAACATAATAACAGATTGATTATTTAAAGATTAATAACCACTGCATACCGGGAACACCCCACAAGACCTGCCATTTTGGACATGGTCTGACCCAGTCTTCTAGCCATCAAAATTTGGCCCTTGTGAAAGTCACTTAGATCCATACTCTTGCCCATTTTTCCTACTTTCAACACATCAGCTTCGAGAACTGACTGTTCACTTGCTGCCTAATACATAATTACATAATTACAATTATAATAACAAGATAATGTTCACTTCACCTCTCATTGGTTTTAATGTTATGGCTGATTGGTGTGTGTGTGTGTGTGTGTGTGTGTACATATACACCAATCAGCCATAGTATTAAAACCACCTGCCTAATACTGTGCCACCAAAACAGCTGTGACCCGTCGAGGCATGGACTCCACAAGACCTCTGAAGGTGTGCTGTGGTATCTGGCACCAAGACCTTAGCAGCAGATCCTTTAAGTCCTGTAAGTTGAGAGTTGGGGCCTCCATGGATCGGACCTGCTTGTCCAGCACATCCCACAGATGCTCGATCAGATTGAGATCTGGGGAATTTGGTGGACAAGTCAACACTTTCAACTCTCTCATGTTCCTCAAACCATTCCTGAACAAATTTTCCGGGTTGCAGGGCACATTATCCTGCTGAAAGAGGCCACTGCCATTAGGGAATACCTTTGCCATGAAGGGGTGTACTTAGTCTGCAACAATGTTTAGGTAGGAGGTACGTGTCAAAGTAACATCCATATGAATGCCAGGACCCAAGGTTTCCCAGCAGAACATTGGCCAGAACATCACACTGCCTCTTCCAGCTTGCCTTCTGCCCATAGTGCATCCTGGTGCGATCTCTTCCCTCAGGTAAGCGATGCACACACACACACAGCTGTCCACATGATGTGAAAGAAAACGTGATTCATCAGACCAGGCCACCTTCTTCCATTCTTCCATGGTTCAGTACTGATGCTCACGTGCATATTGTAGGTGCTTTCAGCCCTGGACAGAGGTCAGCATGGGCACTCTGACCAGTCTGCAGCTATGCAGCCCCATACTCAGCAAGCTGCGATGCACTGTGTGTTCTGACACCTTTCTATCAATAACTTTTTCAGCAATTTGTGCCACAGTAGCTCTTCTGTGGGATTGGACCACACGGGCTACCCTTCACTCCCCACATGCCTCAATGAGCCTTGGGCGCCCATGACTCTGTCGCTGGTTCACCGGTTGTGCTTCCTTGGACCACTTTTGGTAGATACTAACCACTGCATAGGTTTTGATTTTCACTTATCAGGTAAGAATATTAATGCTGCTAAGTTAAACTGTCCCAGTTTACCTGACATCCTGACACACCTGAATTCACCCTATTTACCTTCCAGATTTATGCTACCGTGTAACGCAAACAGTATTATCTCCTGTATGTCTATTTTTTTTCTACTGTATTCCAAGCCCTTAAATATAAATATAGATTAAACATCTAAGATTACACATTAATACAGGAAAATGTGTCAGCATGTCAGTTCTTTCTTTCTTTTGTAATAGTGACTCAACTTTTGGGTGTTTCATAAATTTTTTTTTACCCCAAAAGCACTCAAGCGAATCTGTAAGCAACGCGTGTGCAGTATTACCGTAGGATACGTGTCTGAAACGCGTGACGTGAACTGTTATTGCTAATTATTGCATCGCAGCAGGGAGAATAGGAATGTCGCCGTTCCTGTGCAGGACGTTTGTCCCCTTTGGGCCGCCGTACTTCTCCGCCTTTCAAAACTACACGGCGGGAGGTGATTGGATGTGATTGGTTCTGGGCTTCGGAGAGCCAATCAGCGCGGGCCACGGTGAGATAGTGCGTGTGCTTTATGCTCCTGTGCGCGGCGGTTTAGTAGGCTGCGGCATTTATACGGTTTCACTGAACGGGTTTTAATGTGTCAGTGGTGTTAGCTGCGGCCTGGGAACAACCATGCGTGCTTTCTTGGGTAAGAACTGTCTCACTTAGTTAATGCACTTGTTGTTTTGGTTTGTGAACATGATAGCGAAGTGATATGTTAAAGCTCGTTCTGCAGAAAATGAAAACTATCCGGCTAATTAGCAAATGGCTAACTGGGGATTGTTTGGCTAATGTAATACTTTGCGGACAGTTTCTTAAACGCAAAATGTGACCGATCTTGTTTTGATATCACAAGATATCCATGAATGTAAATAATGATTCTGATATAAATTTTATGTTGAAATGTCAACTAAGTATCCAGTGACTCAGTAACTAGCGAGCTGATGTGAGACTGTCACTCTATGAACTATTCATGTTGCTGGGAACAGATGGCAGAAATGTTAGTTTGTAGTGGTGGAGCATACATAATTAAATACGTTTGTATGATCCTTGACATAATATTTAAATGTAAAGATCTTGTGTGAGTAATTTTATGTTAGTACTGAAAGCAGAATGGCGCAGAATCTTACTGAAGAGTGTAAATGAGTGTCATTGTCATGTATTTCACTGTATGCAGTTTGGTACAGTGCTGAACAGTGCAAGTCAGCTACAGTTCTCCTAAACCTGGTGTGGGTTTGAGTTCTGATTCTGAGTTCCTGGTAAACTTGCTGGTCTCTTTTCTCTTCTCCAAGCCAAGCCTGGGTGTTCGGACCATCAGGGTTATATCTAAATAGAGATAATCCACGTGAAATTCAGGTGTAAATGCACCCAATTAATATGCATTCAAGACAGATTTAAATCTGATCATTCAAACCTTTTCAGAAGGACTGAGAGGCTTTTTAGATGTTCAGATGCTGCGTAAAAGTGTATAAGTGTAAATGCATGTCTTGTGGGTCCTTGAAGGAAACAAAAACAGCTTGTTAAATTGGGAGATTTGAATGCTGCCACTGTCTTTTGCGTGAAACAAATAGAAACGAGCAACACAGGAAGTTGGTCAATGATAATGAGGCAATTTGCATATTGTACATAATACAGCAATCAGGTTCAAATCCCGCTAACCAGACCCGACTACAACTGTAAACTCGTGCTTAAAAACTTACAATCCAGATACAAGATGCATGAGATGAGCACAACTACCTAGGGTCATACAAGTGTGCATATACTTTTATTCATTTGGACGGTTGTCTTCTCAGCACAAAGACACAACGTTCCATCCATCGCTTGCCATTTTAAAGCTGAATATTTGTGAATGACACTAACTTGCTGCTTACGCTTTCAGGTGTGTTGCTGTGCTCCTTGACGGTCCTCTCTGTCCATGGACTCTACACTGCCAGTGATGATGTGATTGAGCTCAATCCTTCAAACTTCAACAGGGAGGTTCTGCAGAGTGACAGTTTGTGGCTGGTGGAGTTTTACGCCCCCTGGTGAGTTAAGAAGGACAGTGCTTATATCGTTACACAGCCTCCACATTTATGGGTCCTTTATTATTTATATGAGTCGGTTATATAAATGGTGATCATGTGCCTAATAACTATTGAAAAAGGATGTTTTGATTCTGGTTTGTGCTTTATTAAGTCTGATGATTTATTGAAAAAGGTGTGGACACTGCCAGAACCTGGTCCCAGAATGGAATAAAGCAGCCACGGCTTTGAAGGTAAAGTTTAAATGTATACCTACATACACATGTTCTAGCACTGCTCATTTTTTCTTGGCTGTTCTTTTCTCATCAAGTATCAATTCTTCATTGTAAGGCCAACTAGTGAATAACGAAATAAGTTGTGACAGTTTACAACGAGACTGAAAGCTTGAGGGATCTTTGTTTGTAATCTGGGTCTCTTCTGTAAAGCACAGTCACAGAAAGATTTCTCATTTGTCACTTTTTAAGTAATAATTTTTAAACTGCATGCTGTAAACCAACAGGGTGTTGTTAAAGTGGGTGCTGTTGATGCAGACCAACACAAGTCACTGGGAGGCCAGTATGGAGTTCGTGGTTTCCCCACCATCAAGATCTTTGGTGCTAACAAGCATAAGCCTGAGGATTACCAAGGTACTGATGCCATTTATTTTCTGTTATTATGTTATATATGTTATTTTATGTTATTGTATGTTATGTAGGTTATTGTATGTTATGTTATTTTTAGAATGTGGTTGGACCAGTGTTTTGAAATCTTAATGTAAAGGAGATATTTTAAAACCTGTAACATCTGTGCTTCCTTTTCAAGACAAAAAAAAAAACCTCAGATTATTGAGAAACTAGAAAGCACAAACGCTTCTGTCTTGAAGACTGGAGTCTTGTAGACATTCCATAAAATAAAAATTTCATTAATAAATTAAAAGTTGGAATTGTTGGCAAATCATTGTGGTGTAAGAGGAATACTTTCTCTGACATACAAACTCAAAAACTACTCGGAATACTCCATGGTAAAGTTTGTTTATTTCTTTTATTATTATTATTATTATTATTATTATTATTATTATTGTTGTTGTTGTTGTTGTGTTAGCAATTTCAGTTAAAGGAGTCCTGAAAGCCCGTTAATATAAGCCTTGTTGTAGGGCCTGTGACTGCACAAGTTGGGCTTGAACATTATTGGGTCATTATGTTGTTGCTTTGTGTAATACAGTATTTTTTAATAAGGAAAAAAGATAAGTTGTGTACAAAACCATAAAGAGATGTATATAATTATAATTACCTGGGGTGTTAATTAAGAACAAGGAACTTGGATTCACTGCCCGGGCCTGTCCATGTGTGTACTTGGGTTTGCAGTGTGCTGTGTATTTGAACTCTCTTTGTGGTGTGTGTTGTATGTAGGTGGACGCAGCAGTCAGGCGATTGTTGAGGCAGCTCTGAATGCAGCGCGATCTCTAGTGAAAGACAGACTGAGTGGAAAGTCTGGAGGTTCTGACTACAGCAGACAGGTACTTGTTGTGCACAAATCTTATTTTCTTCTTTTTCTTGTATCATGTTATTTATTTTTCTGATTTGTCTGTCTGTTGATTTTAGAGTTCTGGTGGCAGCAGTGGTGGCAGCAGTGGTGGCAATAAGAAAGATGTGGTAGAGCTGACTGATGATAACTTTGACCACATGGTTTTAGACAGCGATGATGTGTGGATGGTGGAATTCTTTGCACCATGGTGTGGACACTGTAAAAAGTAAGCTTGCATAAATTTGCATAAAGTTCTTAAATGATGCTATGAAGGCCCTGTAATGTCATGTGGACTGAAAAGAACAGTGTGTGTACATGAATTATAATTTTGTTAAAAAAAAATTCCATTGTGCTTTTAGTTGTGGTCTTAGTTATTAATCTGTAATTTGTTCATTTCAGTCTTGAGCCTGAATGGACAGCTGCAGCTACTCAGGTCAAAGAGCAGACCAGTGGTAGAGTGAAGCTGGGAGCTGTAGACGCTACTGTTCATCAGGGTCTGGCAAGCCGCTATGGAGTGAGTCTTATACCTGAATCATGTGTCAGTCTATCTAGAAATTGGTGTTGAGGATTGAAAACTCTGGAATTTTAGAATGTTGTTTTGCCTTGATCACTGTCTTAATTTATCATTTGTAGATCAGAGGATTCCCTACCATTAAGATCTTTCGAAAAGGAGAGGAGCCAGAGGACTACCAGGGTGGGCGCACACGCTCAGACCTCATTGCCCGTGCCATGGACCTGTACTCAGACAGTGCCCCTTCTCCAGAACTACAAGAGGTCTGTTCATTCAGTTGTTCCTTAAGCTAAGATAACTGCTCATCTACTGCTTTCTAGAACTGTGCTTTTGTTAATATTTTAAGGGATTAAATTATAAATGTTTGAAGTAGTTGTGCATTGTCCTTTTTAGATTCTGAATGAGGACATTTTGAAGAAGACTTGTGAGGATCATCAGCTTTGTATTATTGCTGTTTTGCCTCATATTCTAGATACAGGTATGCGATCTGAGTGAGAACATTAGTGCATATATACACCTGCTGTTTAACAAAAGTTGCAAGATTATCATATATAATTTATCATATAAAATATAAAATATAGAAAATCTGCTGTATATATAGCTTTGCACCACATTATTGGCATCTTCTCAACCAGTGTCACCTGGGAGGCTTTTTTTTAATGTTCCCCAAATAGGCAGAGGTCTAAATGAAAACTGCCTGCTTAAAGAATTTCAATTTAAGTAAATACTACTTGTTTAAGGTAAAAAAAAAAAAAAACACCTATTACAAAAATACCTTTTGATTCAGAAGTAAATACATTTATAATAAAAAATTTTAAAAAACCCTACACATTTACATTTGTTTGAGAACAAGTGTCAACCAAAAGCATCTATTAAAATTGTACACACACACACACACAGTCCATAAGTATTTGGACAGTGACACAATTGTAATTTTGCCTCTGTACACCACCACAGTGGATTTGAAATGAAGCACTCAAGACTGAAGCATAGACATCAAAGCTATCATTCAAAGGGTTTAACAGAAATATTGCCTTAACCCTTATGGAATTACAGCCATTTTTTCCAGAGTCTCTTCATTTTCACAGTCTCAAAAGTAATTGGACAATTGAGCAGTTTCATGGACAGATGTGGCCTGTTTCCTAGTTATTTCGTGACAGATTAAGGAGATAAAAGGTCTGGAGTTGATTCCAAGTGTTGAATTTGCATTTGGTAGCTGTTCCTAGGAATTCTCAATATGTGGTCCAAAGAGGTGTCGATGCAAGTGAAGGAGGCCATCATTAGGCTGAAAAAACAAAACAGATCTGTCAGAGAGATGACGAAAACTTTAGGTGTGGCCAAATCAACAATTTGGTACATTCTTAAAAAGAAGTAATGCACTGGCAAGCTCAACAACACCAAAAGGCCTGGAAGACCATGGAATTCAACTAAAGTGGATGATCTCAGAATTCTGTCCTTGTTGAAGAAAAACCTCTTCACAACATGTAGCTAAGTCAAGAACACTCTGGAGGAGGTAGGCGTATCATTTGTCAAAGTCTACAATCAAGAGACGCCTCATGAAGGTAAATACAGACGGGTTACCTCAAGATGCAAACCACTGGTAACACTCAAGTACAGGAAGGCCAGATTAGACTTTGCTTTAAAAAAAAAAAAAAAAAAAAAAAATCCTGACCAGTACTGATGCAAGATCAACTTGTACCAGTATGATGGGAAGAGGAAAAGAGGAAGGACGGGCTCAGGATCCAAAGCATACCACATCATCTGTCAAACATGGTGGAGGAAGTGTTATGGCATGGGCATGTATGGCTGCCAAGGGAACTGGATCACTGGTGTTTACTGATGATGTGACTGCTGATGGAAGTGTATAGAGCTATAGTTTCCGCTCAGATTCAGTCAAATGCTGCAAAACTGATAGGACGTTGCCTCAGAGTACAGATGGATAATGACGCAAAACGTACCGTGAAAGCACCCCAAGAGCTTCTTCAGGCAAAGAAATTAAATGTTCTTAAATGGCCGAGTCGGTCACCTCACCTCAACCCAACTGAGTACACTTTTCAGTTACTCAAGACAAAACCTAAAGGCGGAAAAAAGACCCAAGAACAAGCGGCAACTGAAGGCAGCTGCAGTAAAGACTTGGCAAAGCATCTCCAGGGAGGAAACTCAGCATTTGGTGATGTCCATGGGTTGCATCCTTATATTTATAATTATGTTAGTTTGTCCAATTACTTTTGAGCCTGTGAAAGTGGAGGAACTATGTAAAAAAAAAAAAAAAAAAAAAAAAAATGGCTGTATATAGTCTTTATTTTTAAAATACAAGTTGTTCCCGCAATGTATATCTTCATAATCTAAACTTAAATTAGCCCTATTACTTACTGTGTTTGTAGGTGCAGCAGGCAGAAATGCTTATCTGGAAGTCATGATGAAGATGGCTGAGAAGTATAAGAAGAAGATGTGGGGGTCAGTGTTTGTAGCCTGTTTCCATATAGATTGTTTATGAAGTGGACAGAAGATGATTATTTTAGGGTATGGACAGCAAGCTGCAAGAGTTAATATGCGTGGTAATGTTTTTAACTAGTGGCTTGGCCTTTCTCCGGACAAATCACATTATCCAGTATCAGTTTAGAGCCTGGTTCCTCTCAAGTTTGTGTTTTGTTTTTTTTTTTGTTTTTTTTCTTTCTAATGCCATTTTGGGGAGTTTTTCTAATGCCATTGATGGGCTAGCTCAAAGTTTTAATCCCATAGTTTTGTAAAACAGCTTCATAATTCATCTTCATCTATTGTTAAAATCACTATTAAAAATGAGTTTAATTAAATTCCCTTTCCTTCTTCTATAGCTGGCTGTGGACTGAAGCTGGAGCTCAGATGGAACTTGAGGCCTCTTTGGGAATTGGTGGTTTCGGTTACCCAGCCATGGCAGCTATTAATTCTCGCAAGATGAAGTTTGCTCTTCTTAAAGGCTCGTTCAGTGAGACAGGAATCCATGAGTTCTTAAGGTAATGTTTTTTCCCTTCTGTTGCCACATCTGACCACGTATTTCATTGAGTGTTATTGCGACACTTGGGATTATTTTTTTTGTTTTCTTCCTCCTCCACTGTAGGGATCTCTCTGTTGGGCGTGGCTCCACTTCCACAATAACAAGTGGGGCTTTACCCAAGATCCACATTGTAGAAGCCTGGGACGGGAAGGATGGAGTTGTAAGTATTTATTTATTTATTTTTAAATTAGTGGTAAACTACTTTAATGAAGCAATGCTTCATCTTTTTACCAAAAAAAAAAAAGTAAATCAGTAGGTGGGAGAGCTTTTTTCTTATTGAACACTAAGATAGTGGTAAATGTACAGAAACACATTATCTGTGTAAGAACAGATTAAAAATATTCATTTATACTTAATTTTTTTTATCATGCAAATGAAATGTGCTATATAACGTTTCTTTTTAATCTACACCCATTTGGCACTTTCTTGTCCTTGTCACATTTAGCCTAAGAAATGTCAAACCTGTCCTCAAAAGACATTCTCCTGTATTTTCCATTCCCTCAGCTGCCTGTGGAGGATGACATTGACCTGAGTGATGTGGATCTGGATGACTTGGAGAAGGATGAATTATGAGTACATAGGCTGTGCAAGGCTTGTCCAGTTTGAGCCAGTCAATGAGCTGCCTCTCCTCTCCCATGGATGAGGGGAAAACTGGGACATTAAGTTACTGAACACTCTTGAAACAAAGACAAGTCTCACTTTTAACTTCTCTCCAATTGTTTGAAATGAGGTGGGATCGGGATTTAAATCATGGTTGCTTGAGCTTTGCCTTACAGGCCTCCTTTCTGTTTGATTGGCTGACTGTTTGGATGTGCTGATAAGGATGTTGAATAGGATTATCATTTCACTTTTCCCTGTCCAGTTGTACCCACTACACTTAGATTCAGAATAAGGTTTGTTTGCTTTGTTCCAATAAAATCCCACCCACCCCTGCAGTTATCCAGTGACGTCCATTCCTCAGTGAACAATAACAAAAAAACAGGATAAAGTCTTAGTAATTAATGGGGCAGGTAGCTGACGCAGGATGGTCACTGAGGAGAGGAAACTATTCTAGGCTACCGGATGCAGTCATGAGTGTTTTATATACATTGTCCTGGATTTAACCTGCTGTTTCCCATGTTGAATGTCCTATTCACTTTCCCCTATAATATGACATTCTTTTTTGTTTTAATTATTTTTAGGAGATAGAAGTGAATCCATAAATCCACTTTCCACTGTATTTGTGCTGGGCAGGGAGTAAAGTGGGAACTGTGTAGATTTTTCTTACATGAGTGTGTTTAATGTATTTGTTATGAAATTAAAAAAGGAACAGATAAAATGACTGCATTTTATTATGGATATTCAAATCCTACTAAAGTTGTATTTTTGTAGGGTTATCTGTAAGTTTATTTACTATCTTAAATAATGGTTGCTTTCCTGATTTCTCAATACATAATTCATACAAATACAACATTCAACTGGAAAGTAGCTCACATAGATATCTATTGTTGACTACACTGAGATACAGCAATTTGCTCAAGTGCACAAGCCTTGCTTACTATACAGACAACTACGTTAATGAACCAAGGAATCTGATACAATCAGCGTAAACATTATTTTGGCAATTCGCTCTTGATGAAGCATAGCATAGTGGCAGCATTCTAAACTATAAAACTATGTAAGTTGGTAAAGAGCAACAGTCTGGAGAATAAAACTGAAGTTTTAAACAAACTCAATAAAAGACTAAACACTGAAGGATTTACTTTACCATTTCCATAAGTGGACATGAATGGAGGTTACATTTGCAGAACCAAATTAATTGTACACTTGCATTAGGGTTTTTGGACTGAGCTTTAACTTACTACTACTTCTACTAAGTGCTACTTATCTGTGTGTTTGCATATTGGGTTTAAAAGAAAGAAAAACATGGGTGCCTTATTCCCATGGCTGTGGCATATCCAGATTCATTATTCTAAAGCCTGTTTGAACTGCATCAAAAATAACCAATGCGTTCACCTCAAGATGAGGTCCCATTTATGATTATATATTAATTAACTAGTTGTCTTGAATGTCTGATATTCAGCACATTAAATAAAATTAGCTGTTTTAGAATCTTATTTGACATACCAAATAACATGACCCTCCTTTAAGCATAACTTTAACAAAAAGTACTAGATCGGGCAAAATCTGTGAGCGCATCTGAGTAATAAACTGAGCAGATTTTGTGACTAACATCTGGCATATATGAAGCCGATTTGTTACTCAAATGCAGTCCATGCCTTGAAGAGCAACCAACTGATCCTCCTGTCTAAGTGTGAATATGTGACATGGTTTTCAGTGGGTGTTGCTGCTTTCCCGACTAGCGAGGAGTGCTCTGATCAGACTGAAGCAGTCGTACAATGGAGGGATCGCTCTTGGCACCTTTGATGAACTCCTCCAGGGAAAGCCTCCCTGCAATATTAGAGGCAAAAATCAGTGATATTATAACCAGGTATATTTCCAAAATTAGTTGTGCACTAAGGCAAATTATACTGGAATGTTTTCACAATACACACACAAAACCAAAGTCAACAAAACAAAATGACAACAGAACTGCTTCTTCATGGCCATTAGAGCAGGTTACAGTCCTGCTTCTACTGCTGATCTGTCTTAAAAGATTACTTGTTGCTAAAGTTGCTAAAGTCCACTGTTGTGTTATCGGATTTTGTTTTGTGTTGTGGTCTTACGCATCTCTCGGCCAACGTAGGTATTGTTAAATTTGTATTGATTTTGCCAATAAAGCAATAGATGCAGTTACTGGAACTAGATCTGAAACTGATAGAGAGACCACATCACTTCAAAAGCAGCGGTAATTCATTCATTCATCTCCAGTAAGTGCTTTATCCTGGTAAGGGTGTTGGTGGGTCCAGAGCCTAACCCAGGAGAACTGAGCGTGAATATATCCTGGATGGTACACCTGTCTATCACAGGGCACCATGCACATTTAGGAACTGAGAGTAGGCAATGTGCCTATGGGTATGTGCATTGGAGGGAGGAGGAAAGTATAGAATCATGAAGAAATCCATGCGGACACAGAGAGAACATGAAAAACTCCACACGGTGACCCGAGCTCAGAAATGAACCAGGGACCCTGGAGCTATGAGGTGGCAGTGCTGCTCACTGTGCCACTGTACTACCCAAGTAGTCTTCACCAGTCTTTAAATTGTTTTTAAATGATTTTTCATTTGCTTTGCACATGCTTGCACAGCATGGTCAGTTACTTCAGTATGACTAGACAAGCACACAGTCATCTGTTTTCTAGCTGGAGGGCACTAAGCACTGGACTTACAGATGCCTCAGAGGTTACATAATATTTCAGGGCCTTATTTTCCCCTCCCAATGAGAACACAGCCAGCTGTGTCCTTGAGAGCTCCTGGAACTCCAATCTGAATCCCAGATGTCGGTGCCACTGCTGGGATACTTAATGCTTACTGAAGGGTGAATGTGCAAAACAAAATACAGGCTTTTCAATAATCCACTTCTGCTACCCTTATTGTTACTTCATCATGTCATTAACACTGCAATAATTATATAATGAAAAAATACAACTCAGTTCAGGACAGTTTTTTTTACCATCATTGTCTGTGTCCATTTGTCTAAAGATCTTGTCAGTGCGTTTCTCTGGGGTCGACTCATCCTCTGGCATCTTCATTACCGAGGACACCATTTTGTAAATTGCCTGTTTTTATGGGAAAAAAAATCAACTGATTATGCAACAATTAATTCTCTCACTCATTCCGTAAACACCACCCATTGCTATTTTGATCAGTTAGCTCCAAGAAATATACTTGTTTCATGAATAATAAGTATTGACATTATTTTTTGTTAAATGCACACAGAGCCTTTGTACTTAATTGTGATTTCTGGCACAACCATATGGCCTGTGGAACAGCAGCTTGATGTGTTCTGTTTATTCAGGCGACTATATCACCAAACATTCAACTGAACCAATACTGATATGGAACAAACTGCTCTAGCAACAGGGACCTACAGTGCAAATACAGAGCTGCAAATACAAAAATAAAACAAAATGCAAGACAGAAAGTAGATTTGGGGAAAATTTTTTCCACAAAACGTGTGGATTTTTTCTTTTTTTCACTACCCTAGATTAAATTTGGATGATTTCTTCATGACCTATAGGCCACTTTACACCCTGTGTTAATGTGTCTGTTGGTAAAATCAACATAACCACACAGAAAAATAATTACAAAAATAATTAATCAAAACAGTGTCTTCACACTCTCACCTGCACTATTTCCAGCATCTCAGCTCGGCTGATATATCCATTTCCATCCAGGTCATACATGCTGAAGGCCCAGCGAAGCTTCTGTTCCAGACTTCCACGTGATGTCACACTCAGCGCGATGATGAACTCCCGGAAATCAATAGTCGCGTCACTGTTGGTGTCAAAGGTACGAAATACGTGTTCTGCAAATTTAGAGGCATCCCCATATGGAAAGAAATTAGCATAGATTTTCTTGAACTCATCCACAGTTAAGTGGCCAGTAGGGCAATCTTTAAGGAAGCCACGGTACCACTCCTGCAACTCATGGTCTGTGAATTCTGTGTTTTCCCGTAGATCATTCAGAACCTCAGGACGTAGCTTGCTGTTCTGTTTACCCATGATGGTAATACAGTCCTACACCAGGACCCCTCTGCTGGATCACTCTTGTGTCTGGGTGTTTGACACCTGCCCTACACAATGATAGCAGAATGAATAAAAATCATAAGTAATTACAACAGACATATTCCTTTTTTGTATTTCCATTTTCATACACATTTTTCCTCTCTTTTTTCAGATGAGGATTTGGCCAGATGGAGAAAGATATTACATCTAGTGAGATGAGAGAAAGGAGTCTAGTATCCATGGATACCATTTAATGGCCTATTAAGGTGAAAATTTATCGATTTCTCGATGCTGGTGTGGTGGGGGTGGGGAGCTAATGGCCATCTGTGAGATGCTTACAAAAGGTCATGACTTGCACTAGATAACCTAGGAAACCGCTAAGACGGTGTGAGTTACAAGTCAGCTAATACAAAGGAAGTTACAGTCCTGTCTGTAAGAATAAGTTTTAGTGCAGGGTAGTGGGTTACAGCAGCAAACTACAATAATACATTCATAGACAGAACTATTTCTGTGAATATGCTTGTGTGTGTGTGTGTGTGTGTGTGTGTCAGAAGACACCAAGCGACAGTTTCACACAGTCTGCATTCTCCACATTCTCTACATCTCCATCCTAAATTCTACGTAGACACTACAACCGTCAGAGTTCTTTAATTTAATATGGCTTTAGCACATGATGAGGCATTTTCTCTAAAGCTCAGTGTGTGCAAAATTAAATTCTCTGCTTAATGCTCATATTTCATGCTTATTATGTCATGGTCATGGAGAATTCTTTGATCTTTCAGCATCAGTAATAATGTGCTATGTGCCACATTAGCGGACTGTTGAAAGGTCTGAACGTTCGGCTGTGATAGCAATCAAGATGATCTGCGTGATTTTTCCTAGATTTAATTTTGTCCCCCTAATAATAAAACAATATGATCAGTTTCCTAGACAGTGGGATGGAAGTGCTCAAATAGCATACCTGCATACAAACGCATTTTGAGACTATACAGGTGAAGTGGCCGGGCGTGGCAAAATTTAACGGGAAGTTATACAATTCAGCCACACCATCCACTTAAACCTATACAAGCTTAATGTTAAAGATACTGAAAAATAATTGGCCATGTGTGGCCACTTATTTGTTCCCTCATGTCCTCCCAGGTTTGTATCTCATACTTACTCTTTTGCTTATGTAAATTGTTGTTGTTGTTGTTTAAAATAATAATTGCTTTTAAATCAATCTTGATGCATATCTGCTGCCATCATGGCTCTTGCAGTCAGTAAACACTGTAACCATGATGTGACTTTAACAAACAAGGCCAACATTTTGCTGGCAGGAAATAAACTCACAAAGAGAGTGGAAGATGAATTCAGAGCAAGAATTTGATGAGCTTGCCTTCATTTCTTATTCTTTAAGGTGAAAGGATTTTCACAGGCTATACTTATATTTTTTCAAGTGTCCACCTCTTCATCAGGAAGTGGTTACACTTAGACTGGTCCTGAAATATGAGTCACGTCACTTCTGCTCTGCTTCTTGGGAGTTGCAGACACAGATATAACCATGGGCGTAGTTGAGTTTTACTCACTCCCACTTTCCTTCAAATGCTTGCCAAGCCACAATAAAACCCAGAACTTTCCAGTCTGCAGAACAAAATACAGTGGCATGGAAAAAAAAAGACATACTGCATGCAAGAAGACTAGTCCCACAGGCCCTTTTTAGTTCAAATAACTAGAGTAGTACAAATACAGAGCTGAAATTCAGTGCAATGTATTTTGTATGAAAAGATGCCAAATTAAAATCTTGAACAAGCTGAGGGAGAAAGTTGAAAATAAACCATTTTTGGGGACCAAATAACAAGATGGAATTCAGTCCAAACAGACCACAATTAAAGATTTGACTCTTTCACCATATCAGGGTCTGTGTTTCTTTAGTTAGGGACGATTGCTTGTTAATCAGTCATGTCATGTCATCAAGTCATGGCTTCTGTCTAGTCTCATTCAACTGATCACTGGACATAGCATTTCAAAATTGACATGTGTAATACATGTAAATATTGAATTTACATATGTGTAATATGTGTAAATATTGAAGATATTAAACCACAATCTTCCAGCAAACTCATGTGTTTAGCATTAGCCGAGGTGTTAAAATGGTCCAGCATACATTGTGCTGATAGTCAAGGCACTGAATGTACACTATGTGGAGATGTTTATGTAACATTCGTGCTCTCCAGGCCATGACTGCTTGTCTTTGTCGCTCTGTCTCTTCATACAGCAGTACACATTACCACAATCTAAATCTAACCCATGCTGCCCTGGCTAACCAGAATGTTCTTTTGTACTCAACCACAAGTTTGAACCATCACACGACATAGAATTTCCAGCAGGACTTCTGTGCAAAAATCGAGACTGAGAAACAGACAAAGCTCTGTACTCACTTGTCACTTATAAACTGACCATGACCATGCTACTGACCATGCTGCTGTAACACAAGAGCTACTGACCATGCTGCTGTAACACAAGAATTTCCCTCATGGGATCAATAAAGTATATCTATCTATCTAAACCTATTTCTTACATATTTCTTAGCTCATTATGTTATATATTGTACCATGACATCAGCTGTCTTGGTACAATTCTCCTGGTGTTTGTAGAGTAGTAGGGACTCTCTGGCAACTCTGGTCCGTCATGCATAAATCATCAAGCCCATTAACCTCTTTGTGTTTGTGTGAGCCTCATTAAGTCCCTGTGCGTGAAAGCAGGGTAACCGAAATCTACGCTGACTGGTGTCAAAAGATCAGCAGAACACAAATCCGGTGGCTTTCTCCTGCTCCACTGGACCATATGCTGAGCCTAAAACCAACACCTCATGTGCTAGCTCATCGGATATGTCCGAGTAGGTTTTTTTCCTCTCTCCAGGATAGCTTGTTTGTTGAACCTGTCATCAAAATGTCAACGCTTTCTTACTGACTACTCCACTGAAACGATGTCACTGAAAGTCCAGTTGTGTGCCACCAGATTTGTCTGAAAGAACTCCTGTTGTAGAAGTTATAAATCCTGAGCTCACCCCAGCATGAGCAGTTACTCACAAAAAAATGACAACAGATCTCTCCAGTAACGTTTGAATGCTTTGTCATTCATGCTCATCTTCTAAACCGTACTTCTGTCACACAGTCCTGAAAGTGGTCGTGACTCAATCGGTGACATTTACAGAAGACGCACAGACTAGGGTTTTTTTTTTTCCTTTCACACTTACTACATCACTTAAAACTGATTACGCACAGGTCCTTTTTCATTAACATATTTTAACAGGCTTTATATTGCAACTATGATCTCCGAGCTGACCTCAAAAAATGTATGTGTACCGGATATTTAAAGGATAAACACAGTCGGGCCACACCTACTGTACCATCACCTAACTTTACCTACCATTACCTACCATCACTAACATCACCTACCATCACTACCATCACCTACCATCACCTACCATCCCTAGCATCACCTACCATCACTACCATCACCTACCATCACTTGTATCATCTCTCCTGCAAACTGTTACTAGATGTGAATTAACACAAAAAAGACGCTCTGCAAAACCGCGTCCCTTTACCTTAAAACAACGTTATTTACTATTCAGCAAGAAGTTTGGCTTTTGTGTGAATAACGCACAGTAAGGAAGCAGTCTTAACTAACAGGTGGTCAGATGTAAACGTGTGAAGACCCAGCTTATTTTCAGTATGAACTTACCTTGAAAAAGCCTAAAGATTATTATTAAGACTCTGGTAGCGTTGGAGAAGAGTGTCCTTAGCAACGGGGGAAAGTAGTAAAGCCTGCTTATAACTAAAACACTGTTAAAATATATTCCCAAACGTATCCATTGCCGCGCAGCTTTTACAATACATTATTTCATAGCACATCAGTCGTTTAGACATTTTCCCCTGAGAAAACAAGCTCCATCGTTTTTTACGCTAACACTCGAAACCTCCTCCTCATCACTTCTGCTAGCGGGAGATCCGATACCCTGGATCTGCCTGCTCGGCTGCCCATGGGCGCGACCAAAAACTATTTGTAGGGGGAAACACTTCAAGACATTTGAATATTTTGAGGATTTTCCTTTCGCAAATTGAATTTTCTTCAATAAAAGCATTTAAATATACGTGCTACTAGAAGGCTAAAACATATTCCCAAAAATTGAAGTGTCCAAAGTAAGTCATCCACAGCGTTTTTCAGATAACATCCCATGGCATGGTGTGGTCTAGTCCAAATACGCTCCTCATCGGAAAAGGCAGCTGTGGCGACACACTATGGAAAGAACCCTTCTGACTCAACAAGAGAGACAGAGAGAGAGAGAGAGAGAAAAAGTGGTTTCTTTGAATTACTAAGTTTTCTTTAAACAAGTAACTTGAGATGAATACAGTTTTTGTCAGTTGTTATCGACGTAGTCTAAACCAGACTAATTCAATGTATTGGATGTTGATATGAAATTGTAGCTAATAAATGGATTATTTCTGTAAATGAAACAAATGAAGTAGTAAACCCAGAAACCTTGATTTTGGAAGTCATGACCTGTTTGGTAGTTCAGTAGAGGGCAGCATAGTATTCTTGGAGGAAAGAGAGAGGGGGAGAGAGAGAACATATACATACATACATACACACATACTTTCACAATATCCACAAAACTACTATATTAAATTAAATTAAAATACATATCTTCTAACAACAAACTTTTAAATGACCCCAGACACTCACACTGAAACTTTACAGAAATGGAAACTTTGACATAGACGTATAACCTCACACAAAAAGATGGGAGTCTATGACAGCCCATAGAAGGCTTTGTATACATTTTATGAGATTTGGCCCAGTGATAGAGGACAGTATCAGCTACACAGCACGCCCCTCAAGGGCTCTAGCGAGCTATCAGGGCAAATTTGGGCATATGTTTGTAACTCTGCAACACAATGCTGTGTAAGTGTGTTTCCTCTTTCCTCTGATTTGGGTCATGTCTGATTTGGGTCAGATTTTTTTCAAAAACAGGTTTTTTTTTTTTATTTCTCGTTCAGATTTTGTCCAATCATCATGAAGTTTGGATCACAGCATCGAGACCAACCCAAACAAAACTTGTTTCTTGGATTTTTGATATGCACAAACAAATTTGATGGCGAAGTGAAGGCATATCTCAGCAACAGCTTGACGTACTGTTATCAAATTTAGTATATCTCTTTGGCAACAAGCACTGATAGTCTCAGTGGCTTCTGGTGTTTCTCTATTTCTAAAGGGTGGGGCCAGAAAGTGCTTGGCACCTGGCCCTGGCTTGGCCCCTTGCTTGCACAGATTTATTGTTATATTTATTGTTACTAGTAGCAGTAGTATACAAATATTACAAGTAGTAATAGTAGTAGTAGTAGTAGTAGCAGCAGTAGCAGCAGTAGTCAAGTAGTAGTGGCAGGGAGAGAGAGAGAGAGAGAAGCAAATATTCACACACAATATCAGGCACTATATTCAATTCAATTCAATTCAATTTGATTTGTATAGCACTTTTAACAATGGACATTGTCTCAAAGCAGCTTTACAGAACATAAGAAACAGAAAAACATGCAAACAAACAAAACAT
>CM075021.1:10452177-10462945 GCA_037576675.1 Pangasius sanitwongsei
GGTGCATGGAGTTGGTCTTATTCATGGTGAAGGAGTTCAAAAATATTGTCTATAGAGTTTTTCCAACAGATCCAGAAACCCTGGTTAATGTTCACAATGGAAGGCTAAAGATGGACATTTCTCTTCCCTTCTATCAGTAAACAGTCACTTTGAAAAAAAACAACAACTTATGAAACATGTGTAACACTACCAACTGCTGCTGAAACTAAACTAAATCAAGCACCATTTCAACAAGCATTTAAAGCAGTCAGAACTTTCTTCCACACACTATTAATATCCCACTGCAATATTCTTTTTGTGCAAACAAGAAATTATATAAAATAAACCAAAATCAATAAAACTTTGCAATGTGTTGTTCTTTATTAGTTTTTTTTATGTAGTAGTTACTACAATATGCACAAAATACAAACAGTGTAAAATATTTATAATACAAAAAAGAGTTGGCCAAAATTTCTCAAAAACAGTGTGAAAGACTGAAAGAAATCCTACAGAAACCAGTTTCAAGGTATTGCTGCTAAAGGTTATTCTACATGTTACTGAATTAGAGTGTATTTATTTTTCCCCACCTGGTTTCTGAATGTTGGTTTACATTTTGGGGAAAAATGACTACATATTGAAATATGTTTTGTTTTTTGTAATCGCCTGAGGTTATTTGTTTGTTGGTGAGGACCACACAATTGTTGTTTAGGCTCTTATAACTAAAAACATAGAATTGAAGGAAGGTGTACTTTCTTTGTCCCTTGACTGTAGCTTCAGAGGTAAAACCATTTATCTGTTTAGCAGGTGTCCACCTGCATTGCCCTAAACTTTTCACCAAACAAAAAGGGTTGTATAGTGGTAAAGGCACTGGAAAAGTCAAAGAACATGACCCTTACAGTACTTCCAGGTTTACCCAGGTGGGAGTGGGCCCTCTGTAGGAGATATATAATGGCATCATCTACACTGACTTGGTGTTGATATGCGAACTGCCGGGGGTCCAGTGATGAGACAGCTTTAGGTCTGACATAGGCAAGAACCAATCTCTCCAGGGTCTTTACTGTGTGTGAACTGGTCTGTAGTCACTATAAACTGTTGGACATGCTTTCATTAGAACTGGAACAAGACAAGATGTTTTCCAGAGTGTGTGTACCTCACCTTTCCTCAGGCTCAGGGTGAAGATTCGCTATAGTATTTCACAGACCTGATCTGTGCATGCCTTAAGGACCTTTGGGCCAGGCAGCAAGGAACAGAGAACCGAAGCATCAGCACCACTGGTTTTGACCTCTGAAGTAGAAGGGGGAGGGTGGGTGCAGCTGTTTATGTTGTGGAAATGTGTGACATGGTTAAGTATGTGTGGAAGGGAAAGCTGACCCAGTATTGAACTGGTTGAAGAACTGGTTCAGCTCATTGGCCCCATTTGTTCTTCCCTCAGTTTGATCATTGCTGTTCTTGAAGCCATTGATCAACTTCATACCACTCCACACATCCCTGGTATTATTCTGCTGCAGCTTCATCTATAGTTTCTTTCTGCATGAATCCTTGCATTCAGTTCCCTCTGTACGCGTCTCATGTCATCCTTGTCCCTTGTTCTAAAAGCTCTCTTCTTCTTGTTCATTAGTGCCTTCAGTTCACCTGTTATCCAAGGTTTATTGTTTGGAAAGCAGTTTACTTCTCTGGTGGCAACGATAGTTTCAACACACAATGTTGTTGTAGCCCATAACACAATTAGTCATTCTGTTAATGTCCTCCCCATGTGGATCACAGGGTACATCCCTTTCTGTGGTCTCCAAACAGCCATGGAGAATCTCCAGTGCTTCAAGAGTCCACTTCTTAACTGTTCTTTTGAGTGGTGGGTGTTGACAGACAGACATTTGCATATAGTATGTCCAGTGTCTTGTTCTCTCTGGTCGAACATTTGACAAACTGGTGAAAAGTAGGAAGAGTTGAGGTTAGAAAGACATGGTTGAAGTCACCAGAGATAGCCAGAAAAGAATTGGGGTGTTGTGTCGCAGTGTAGCAGTGATGCCATGAATGACATCACACACTGCTTCTATCCGTGCAGATGGGGGGATGTAAACAACAACAACAATAGCATATGGGAATTCTCTTGGCAGGTAGTATGGGCACAATCCCACCACCAACAATTCAATATCCGGGCTACAAAAGCACTCCTTAACAGTAATATGTCCAGGATTACACCATCTGTTGTTTAAGAGCAGAGCAACCACTCTGTTTGGTGTCCTGGTAGCATTAGGATTTAGGATATGCACCTATATGCACCTGTAGCCACCAAACAAACAACACTGAGCCGCACTAAAACAAAAACCTAACAAAGTAAAACCTAGACTCAAGACGAGGGACTATACTGCAGAAAAGACAAAAAAACTAAAACACACTACACTACGCTGCTGCAACAGGCTGCCACTAGCATGGTGCCCAGAACTAAAAGGAATGTGTCAAAGGTCCTAAATGACTGGGTGCACACTCGTGTCCAAGAATAAATGGTGATTGAATCCTGTGAGTCAACCAAGCACATTAATGAGAGAGAGTCACTAGTGTTGATATAGTGAGCTGACATGAAGGATGGCTGAGCCCCCCGCTATCCAGGAACCAAAATCATAGGTGGGAGAATAACTCTATGGCTGTAAGTTTAGCACCATGTCTTGCCACTTGTGAAGGAAATGTGAAGGAGTCTCCATAACACAATGTGAGGCTGTCTGCGCCCTCCAGGTCATCTTAGTGTTGCCATAACTGCACAGGATGGTTGAAAAGTTGGTAAGTAGCCAATATGGAAAGAACCGCTGGACCATTATTGTATTTATTATGGACACTGCTGCTCCTTTGTCCAATACCAGTGGATTGTACACCCCCTCCAGTTCTGTGGTACATGGCATGGGACCAGAATTCACTGTTCAGCTAGCAAATCCCTCATCATTTTTTCTTCCATGTTGCCAAACTGGGAATGACTAGCCAAAGCCCTATAGGTAAGCCATATGCTGCAATGCAGAGTCATCATTTTTTTGGTGTCTTGCCACATAGAATTGGTTGAAGTATGACTTTTATCATATATTATATGGCCAAAAGTATGTGGACACGTGACCATCACACACATATGATGGCCTTCCCCAGACTGTTGCCACAAAGTTGGAAGCACACAATCAATTTAGTTTTAGGTGGAAGAACAAAGTTTTACAGGCCTATTCTTTAGCCAAATTGCCAACCATTCCAGCCCAAAAATCATTATATATATATATATATATATATATATATATATATACACGTTATCTGGCTAAAAGTGTGTGGACACCTAACCATCACAGCCATATGTGGGCCTTCCCCAAACTAGATTTAAGATTTAAGATTTCCCTCCAGGGCCTGTGTATATAATTGTTTTTCCCCTCAGTATGTGCTGGGAACTAGAGAGAGACAGAGCTGGCAGATGCAACACATGTATAAACAAGCATTTGAACTTGAACTGGAGACAAGCAGAAAATGGCTGGATTTGTTGATTTTTGGTCATTTTCAAGTTATGGGACTCTTGCTGAACAGTGTTTGCTTAAAATAAAATAAAATAAAAATTAAAAGCCAAAGTTCTTTTGGTAGGTACTAACCACTGCATACCAGGAACACCCCACAAGACCTGCCATTTTGGAGATGCTCTATCCCAGTCGCCTAGCCATCAAAATTTGGCCCTTGTGAAAGTCACTTAGAGCCATACTCTTACCCATTTTTCCTGCTTCCAACACATCTTTGAGAACTGCCTGTTCACTTGCTACCTAATATATCCCACCTCTTGAGAGGTGCCATTGTAATGAGTTAATCAATGGTATCCACTTCACCTATCAGTGGTTTTAATGTTATAGCTGATAGTGTAAATGGTGACTTCTCTATTCAAACTAAAATAAAGTTCGGTGTTCCACAAGGTTCTGTTTTAGGCCAACAGCTCTTAACTCTATATATGCTAAGTATTGGTACAGTTGTTCGTAAACATGGTATTAGCTTCCATGCTATTCTGATGACACACAGCTACTGTATATACAGCTTTCAGCAAAGCCAGATGACAGACACCAGTTTAATAAAGTTGACGAATGTGTAAAAGACATTAGACATTGGATGCTGAGTAACTTCCTTCTCCTTAATCCCAACAAGACAGAAATACTTCTACTAGAACTACAGGCAACTAGAAGTAAGCTTTCTGATTATGTAGCAACTTTGGATGGCCTTTCATTTACACCATGTGCAGCAGTAAAAGACCTTGGTGTGATTATTGACTCCAGTCTCTTATTTGAAGCTCATATAAATAATACTACTAGGATAGCCTTTTTTATCTCAGAAATATTGCTAAGATAAGAAATGTATTGATACTACATGCAGAAAAACTAGTTCATGCCTTTTTTTTTTTACCTCTAGGTTGGACTATTGTAATGCCTTACTGTCTGGATGTTTCCTTACCAGAATCCAGAGTCCTTGGTAAACCAGAAGATTTGACCACATCACCCCTATTTTAGCCACACTGCATGGGCTTCCCAGTAAAATATTGCATTGATTAAAATATTACTAATGACCTATAAAGCACTGAATGGTCTCACACTACCTTACATGAGTACTGAACTCACACCTGCTTCTATCAAAAGGTGGCTTTTTGATGGTACCTAGAATAATGAAGACTACAGCAGAGGGCAGAGCTTTTTCTTTCAAAGCCCCCCAGTTATAGAACAGCTTTCCATTCAGTGTTCAGGATTCAGACACAGTCTGAATTCTTATGTCTTGGCTGAAAACCTATTTGATTAACCAAACCTTTTGCTAATAGCTTTTCTCTTAATTAATCTGGTTCTAGATCTGGTTTATTATCACCCTGCTGTTGGCCCTCTACTCTCATGCATTCATTCAGGTTTGTTGATGGAAGTAGTGGCTGGCTGCTTTATGTTCCAGTGTGCCATCATGTTTGTGATACCTTCTGGCTCTACCTTTTAGTCACACTATAAGATGTAATTGAAGTGTAGCCATTCAGATTTAAATCAAGGTGTTTAACAAAAATATTGCGTTAACCGTTTAGGAATTACAGCCATTTTCACAGGCTCCAAAGTAATTGGACAAGGTCTGGAGTTGATTCCAAGCATTGAATTTGCATTTGGTAGCTGTTCATGGGAATTCTCAATATGCAGTCCAAAGAGGTGTCGATGCAAGTGAAGGAGGCCATCATTAGGCTGGAAAAAAAAACAGACCTATCAGAGAGATAGCAGAAACTTTAGCAGTGGAATGATTGAACTGGTGAGCTCAGCAACACCAAAAACCCCTTCACAACATCTACCCAAGTCAAGAACACTCTGGAGGAGGTAGGTGTATCAATGTCAAAGTCTACAATCAAGAGAAACCTTCACGAATATAAATACAGATGGTTTACCTCAAGATGCAAACCACTGGTAACACTCAAGAAAGGCCAGATTAGACATTGCTAGAAAACCTCACCAGTTGTTGTTGGTTTAGAAAGGATTCAGAACCAACTGATAGTTAGTTCAGAAAGGATTTTGACCCCTTTACTTTTTGCAAACTTTGTTGCATTACAGATTTAATTAAAATTGAATTAAGTGTACTTTTGTCCACTAATCTACAAACACTAATCCATAATGTGTCAGGCGGCAGAGACGGCAACAGTTGTGCTGAATGCTTTTATTAAAACGTACTGGCAGATACAAACAAATCCAAATCGCAAAACAAAGGTCAAAGTCAAGAAATGGGCATGAAGTCAGACTGAAGAGGGTATCAGAGAACAACGCAAGCATCACAAAACAAGAAAACAAACATAGGTCAAAATCAGAAGTAGCAAAGGCTTAGTATGTCAGATGTGAAACAGAGCTGAACAAATACTTTGAGTGTGCTTATACAATATGTGGTGGTGATTAAGTCCTGGTGTGTGCAATCAATAAGCAGGTGAACTTTAACATGTGAGCTGGGGGTTGGAGTCTGTGGTGACCCTGTTTGTAGATGGGGAGGTGCATTCTGGGAAATGGAGTATGATGCCAAATTCAGCACTGACATGACACAATGACAAAGTGAAAACATGATTTTAGAATTTTTTGTACATTTTTAAAAATAAAAAACTAAAACATCTCATTTAGATAAGTATTCAAACCTGTGTCAAATTCAATTGATTGGACATGATTTAGAAAGGCACACACCTGTGTGGAAAAAAAAAAATTCACAATTCACAATGAATGTCACACCAAATACCAAGCCATAGTCCAAGGAACACTCCATAGGTCTCTGTGATCAAAGTGTGTCGAGTCTCTGAGAGCATAAAGAAAGTTTCTCTTTCTTTTTGGGCTGAACTCCAAGCACTACATCTGGTGAAAACCAGGTACTGCTATGGGGGTGCTTCTCAGCGGCAGGTATAGGTAGACTGGTCACAATTGAGGGAAGGATGAATATAGCCAAAAACAGAGAGGTCCTTAAAGAAAACCTGCTCCAGTGTGTACATGACCTCAGACTGGGGCAAAGGTTCATCTTTCAGCATGACAGTGACCCAAAGTATATAATCCAACACAAAGCTGGAGTGGCATTGGGATAAGTCTTTGAATGTCCTTGAGTGGCCTAGCCAAAGGCCCAGACTTGAACCCCATCTGTAGCAAGACCTGAAGATGGCAGTTCACAGAAGCTCCCCATCCACTCTGATTGTGCTTGAGAGGATCTGCTAGGAAGAATGGGAGAGACTGGCTAAATTCAAGTGTGCAGAGCTTTTTTTTTGCAAACATTTCTAAAAATATTTTTTTTGCTTTTTCATTATAGGTTGCTGTGTATAGACTGATGGCCAAAAAGTAAAAATAAATTAAATTATATCTATTACACAATAAAGTTTTTTTTCCACATTTTTCTTTCAGAACTCACTAAATAACATAATATGATTTTTAGCTATTTTGTTGAAACCTATTCAGGGAGATTTATGGAAGAGGACATGTCGCACCTGTCTGACTTTATCAGAGGTTTGATATTGTGGTGGACTTTTATACACAACATGATAAGGATCCGTGGCATAGAACAAAATTCTTTGCACTGCGCACATGTACTCTGAGTGTACTTACAGTGCACGTACATATGAATGTATAGTGATTGGGGTGATACACTCTGTCTGTCTGCTTAACTGATAACCATGTTTTCAAAACTTTAAAATGGATCAACAGAAAATGTCATGTTATAATTTGAAAAAAAAAACAGGGTGATATCACTAATTATTGTGTATACACTTTTATTGCTGTCTCTTACACTCCTTTCTTCTGTCCGAACAAATGCTGTGTTCTTGATGTGCCTTATTTTCTATTTGATCTTTTTCATATTTTCGTATGGTGCAAATATGTTAAAGCTGTCCTGCTGCTCAGACCCAAGTCATTAAATAAACCACTTTTAGACCACATATTGAGCGCTATACACTAATTAACAGCTTTTTTTCTAGTTCTTTTTATTAACTTTTCTTTTCCTTATTTTTCTGTTCTTATTTTTTGAAGACATGCATGAAAGCATTAAGATGCTTGTGTTACCTACTATTAATGATGATGAATGTGTCTTCTTCAGACTGAACCATTTGCATTTTTAAAGGACCTTCAGTATTTTATTCAATAGTTCCTCTAGTGATGGGCCTGCATGCTAATTTTTCTGCATTTCTCAAATGGTCATGCAATTATATAAAATGTCCCTATACGTATTTGCAAGTAATAACATTGAATGGAAGCAAGGTGTTACAGTGGATATTGTTGGTACCTCATATCTCCTGGTGCAAGGTTAATCATGAGCACCAGTTACTGTCTGTGTGGAAATTTGCAAGTTCACTACATGCAATCTAGTTTTCCTCCAGGTAATCAGGTTTCCTCCCACCATGTTTTCCTCACCAGAACGTGGCAGTTAATGGATTGGTTACTCTTCCACTCTAAATTTGTTGTGTCTGTGTGTGTCTGTGTGTGTGTGTGTGTGTGTGTGTGTGTGTGTTTTTGTAGAGCCCTGTGATGGACTTCATCCAGTGTTTTTTCAAAATAGCTTCCTGATTAAATGTGGCACTCACCAGCAAATAACGGTTAAGGAAGATGAATAAATAAATGAATTAAATATTGATATTTGGGATTATGTTTGAGAAGACTTACTTTAGGACTGCAGTTGAAATTATTTTCACTAAGTAATATACATTCTACATACCCTCTGTTGTACACATTTTTAAAAGAACTTTAGCCCCAGAATTTTTTTTTTTTTTTTAAATCTCTAAATGTGACCATGCATTGATCGCTGGGTGTACTTTGGCCAACAGCTGCAGGGATCAGTTGAAATGAGCAGTAGGTTTCCTATCAGTAAGCAGTGTACTATCTGCAGTACAACCAGACCCAGAAGCAATACCTTCTTTCTTTCTGCTGAGCTGACAGGTTCTTAACTCGTTACTGGGTCATTCTGACTGAAGCATTTGCATTTTTAAAGGACCTTCAGTATTTTATTCAATAGTTCATCTAGTAATGGGCCTGCAAATTTTTCTACAATTCTCAAATGGTCATGCAATTATACAAAATGGGGAATGAGTGTCTGTATATGTTTTTATAAGTAATAATATTGAAGGGCAGCAAGGTAGTGTATATATATATATTCTTTTCACTGGTATCCAACAATAATAATGTATTAAAGTTGGATCATTTACCCAAGGCCAATAATGAATGTAGTCAAATAGTAAGCATTTCATAACAGTCTTTATAGCAATGTTTAAATAGAAATGTATAACATACAATAGCATACAATATAGCACACATCAGTTGATAGGATGGATCAAACAATAATGATTTTGGTCTGATGTGTGGGATGCACAGCCTGAAATAAAACAATGGCCTTTCTGCATTGTTTGTTAAACCAAACATATGTATTTAAAATGACTCGGTAAGTAAACTTTTTTTAAACAAAAAAAAAAACAAAAAACAAAAAGTGATCAGTAGTCAGTTGATTAAAAGAGTAAGAGTAGAAACAAACATAAGTTAGTATTTCTTATTTATTTAAAATTTAGCTAAACTTTGGTAAGTTATAAATGTTATATAATCAATTTTACAAAGGAAGTTAACAAAGAACAAATATTAAATAAAATCTCAATGAACATTATAGAAAGTTCTGAAGGTGAATTTCAACATGAAAGCATCTGATTTTTAATATATATATATATATATATATATATATATATATATATATATATATATATATATATCTATAATTTAAACACACTTTTTATTGTGTTTATTTTCTTTTTATTTTGTCTTTTTCATTTAGTGATCAGGTAACACTACAGTTGATACTGATGAAGTACACTGGTGCATGTTGTATACAATCATCTGCATTAAAAAAAAGTAGAAAATTAACAAAACAATCATATCTAGTGCCTATCTGCAAGGTACAACTGATATAGGAATGGGATCATTAAAGCTAGGTCAGAGAATAAGAGCAAAAAAAAAACTCTGCTATCTGTCCATCAGTTGGCCAACAAGAAACTAGTCCATTTTATGAAACTAGTCTCCTCTGTCCTGCCACAGAGGTGGATGGTCTGAACTTTGGAGCAGGGCTGAACCATCTCCCACTCCAGCAAGTCTGCTGAGGTATAAAAGACCAGCAAAGACAGGCAAGAATTAGTCCATCTAGAGTACTCAACTGCCATTGCAAGGGAAGAGCTTTATTTAACCCATTATGGGGAATTTGAAGCTCTTCGTTCCACTGTTTTTCTGCACCATCGTCTTTACATGTAAGTAGCAGGAAGTTGCATCATTAGTTTTGGAGCTGCAGAATGAGTGTGTGTGTGTGTGTGTGTGTGTGTCTTTATTTGTGTATGCAGGTGTGTGCATGTGTGTGAGCAAGTGTGTGCATGTGTGCATGTCCATATCTTGTTGGTGAACCAGTGTCCCCAGTTCCCAATTTTGTCCTTGTGGGGACATTTGTCTGGTCTTTTTTTGGTTTGTCTGGTTTTTGTCTTTTTGTTTTGTTTTGTTTTACTAACACTATACAACTTTTATTAAACAAAAATAAATTTAAAAAAAATATTCAAAAGTATGTGTAACTTTGGTTACTGAGGTTAGCATTAATTAGCTGCATTAATAATTTGGTCAATGGTAGTTCCTCATAAGGATAGTAAGACAAAAACAAAAACATGCATAGAAAGAAATTAAGAACCTAGCTCTTCCTATGATTTATTTTATTTATATTGAACAATTTTGTTATTTTTGGTCTTATTTGTTTGTTTCTTTCTGCTTGCAGATGCTCAGGATGATAAAACAGTATGTCTTTGTAAGTACCACATGTTACTGTAATAGAAAATTACTCAAACCTAAATGATCAATATGTGTTACATAATGAAGTAACATAAGTGTAAATAGCATTTGATTTCATTGTCTTAATAAACAATTATGATGAAAAAACAAACTATTAATTGCACCTGTGAATGTGTCTTATATTTGTGGCATGTACAGTAGATTCTATAAAACAACTTCAACAACGTTGCTTATCTCCCAATAGTGGCTAAAAGATACAAGAGCTTTCAGAAGTATGAGTACCTCTATGAAGCCGAGACTCTGAACACACTGAATGGAGCTATCAATGGACCTAAACTCAGCTGCAAGGTACAAAGGACCTCAATGTTCAAACTAAATTTGTCCAAAATCTAGTCTAGAAAAAATGGCCTCTGGCACTTACATACACTACATACACTAATATATTACAGGTCGAGATTGAGGTTCCTGGCACATGCCACTTCATTGTGCACACCAAGGAGTGCACACTGAGTGAGGTC
>CM075021.1:10482635-10504890 GCA_037576675.1 Pangasius sanitwongsei
GCACAGAAATGTAAACTCTAAACATTAAAACACTTTTTAAAAAGGTACGTTTTTAGACCCCTTTTAAAACTATCAGTTATTTGTGGAGCCCTCAGATGTTCAGATGACATACTGACCATACTCTTTGTCTCTGTCCTGCTGTGTCATAGTTGCCCATTCAACCCTGCGGAAGGTGGGATCCCATCATCATGGAGTGGGACCCAGGAAGAGTGTATTAGCCAGAATAAAGAGCAGCCTGGCATGGTACAGAGCATGTACTGTAAGGAGCTTGTGCTTGGAGGTGACACAGAGTTTTCATTTGAAGAGCTGCGTGCTCAGCGATATTATCAACGACTCAATGGTATGTCTCAAAAACGCTTGGCCTAAACTATACTCTGTAATTTTGGGGCTGTATTCTGAGTTGGTAATTTGTGTATAAAAAGATACGTTAATATTCATGTGGTTAATCTATAGTTTTTTGGAGGTCTGGATTAGCCTAGTGGTCGACTGATATATCGACCATGTTGGCCAGTGCCAACGTTTACAATGTAAGGAGTCCAATAGCTTATGACACCAATTATTTTACCCCAGATACCATATTATATAATACCAAATGAAAATACCATATATTTGCCCATTAGTTAAGATTTGTGGGGAAAAAAGTTCTCTAACAGTTAAATGAGTTTAAAAAAAAAAAATAAAAATCTTACTCATTGACCCCAACCCATTTTCACTCATGTACACAAAGGTCTGCCCCCCAAACTCATGGTGGTTCAACTACAGTTAGCACGCTAACTAGAGTTACCATTAGCAAGGACTGTCATGAAATCAA
The DNA here is from genome assembly GCA_037576675.1 of Pangasius sanitwongsei. Lineage (NCBI taxonomy): Eukaryota > Metazoa > Chordata > Actinopteri > Siluriformes > Pangasiidae > Pangasius > Pangasius sanitwongsei. The sequence goes on from CM075021.1 coordinate 10,483,447, forward strand.
TTTCAAGCTCACTTAGACACTCAACTGCTTGAAAGACAAGTTAAAACTCTATAAGCATAATGATATATGAGAATGCAAAGGGGTGTTGGGGGCGTGTCTAAAAAATGATTGACAACAGACCAATCCAAATACAAATAAATGTTCTGGGTTTTTTTTTTTTCTTTCTTTCTTTTTCCCAGCTATGTAATACATGTCTGAGATAATGGCTTAAAATATTATTTTTAATTATTTCTACATATTTTTCCACATTTTTTTTTATTAGTAAGAAATGAAAAATATTGATTATTGCACCTTTAAGCAGCCATGCTTCCAGACTGATTGGCCTGAGCTAATTACCATAAAATGCTTGATATCAGCCTAATTAATTGGCCAGACTGATCGGTAAACTACTAGTCTGAATAACAAAATGTGCATTTTTGGTATTAACTCCTCACTATGCATTCCTGAGTCAATTCTAAATACAGCCCTTGGTAATAAGAGAAAGTAGAAGTCAGACATTTTCCTTCACAATCCAGTACATCAGTTAATATTAATGCTCTTAAAATATGTAAAAACATATTTAATTTGTTTTTTAATTTGTCAGAAAAAGTCTTACACTTAAACAAAGTCAAAGAAGAGCTGAAGTTTCAGATTGAGCAGAAACAGAAACTTATTCAAGGGAGGAGTGGTGCCATCCAGCATCAAGTAAGTGATACAGACCTACTAACACCGGTACATTTGAAAATGCTGTATTATGTTTTTTAACATTTTCAGTTAATTTCCTGCAAAAAATGATTTTAGAAAAAGGCATGCTGGGCATGTGCACTGGGCATCTGACCCATGACCTTTACGTTATTTTCACCGTTTTCCAATATGTTTTATGCTGCCAACATATGCAGCTAGAGAAAATGGCATTCAGACAGCCATTGGACTTTGTCCATGAACATGGACCTGCTTTCTTGCCCACCACAGTGTCACTTGTTAATATACACAGCATGAAATAAAAATACCTAATACAGAAAACAGCATCACAGTGGATTTCATCAGCTTGGATTTGTGGAGATAGCATGATAATCATTTGCATCCTGTAGTAAAGGCAGTGTTTTCTCTTATCTACACTTCAACATGAACTGCTGGTCAGAAAACACTGTTTTAGTCTGGATGAAAAGGTAAATCAGATTTTAAAAATTGCATTAATGTTAATGTGGACAAGGCCTTAGGAAATATGCCAAAAAAAAATCTATATGTTAGTCCTTCAGCATATGATCTACCTTTAAAATCGGTATGATTTTTACTTTACTATTATTTTCACCCTTATGCTAAGATTAAGTGGAGGATCACTGAGGCTTTTCCTTCAGAACTACTGGTGGTGACTACTCGAATACTGCACCTGCTAGAGTACTACTCTACTCGACTGCTGCACCTTTAATACGCATTGGCACAAATACCTTTGCAGACATTCCTGGGAACCGAGCAGCTAAACTTTCTGCCCTTTTCCACTACTGCCATGAATACACAGGAAAGGGGCTTATGTTTTTCTTCCTAGGGGGCTCCCCAGACATGTCTGCTGTTTGCTTCACTTTGAGCTGTGGCAATGCAGTGTCAGAGGAGGATAATGAGATAATGAGATTACAGCAGTTCTAATCATCTGCATTCTTTTCACATCACTTTTGGTATTAAGCTGCAGTTAGCGCAGTTATCTAGTACCATCAGGGCCTGGCAAAAGTCACAGCTTCATTACTCAACAATTAGTCTCCCTGCATCCACTGCATGGACACAAAAATAGGCTACCTGTCTGTTCTAAGGACACAGTCAAAATGACCTCAGCAAAATGATAATAGGAACGTAAGGAAATAGTACCATCTTTAACCATCTTAATTCGTGGTGCTTTCTTTCTAATATTTTCTTTTGCCATTCTTTGTGATGTTCTTTGTGATTTACAGCAACCTGATGTATCACAGAGTTCCCTTCAGACTGCTGATGTTAGCTGTGCTCCTGTTGTTCCCAGTCAGGCTGCTCCATTGAAAATTTATAGTGAAAGAGAAATATCTAGAAATTCTGCCATGAGGTAATTGTTGATACCAACGATTTGAGTAATTTCACTTTTTTTTTAAACTTGATTTTAAGAGTGCTTTATGTATTCCATCAGAAACAACATAATAAACCATGAAGACATGGGACGAGGTAAGTTCCATTCTTTATGGATGTCTTTCATTGCATTTTGTTTGTCTGCATGTTTTCACTTGTGCTCTGAACATTACTGAACGAGTCAAGTGAGCATACTCCAATCATGAGGCTGATCACCATATACAAGTGATCAGTAAGTTATAAAACATTAAATACTAGCATTAATTTAGATTGCTAAAATAAAGTGGGGTGAATACTTACCAATTAAGCAATTAAAAAAAAAATCTAACATTTCTGATAACATCTGAATACATTATTTAATTTAATAGAGAGTCACTTTAAGAGGAGCAGGAAAAATGCCATTCTGAGAGGCTTGAATTTTATGTTGCAATACAGGAAAAAGAGAAATAATCTGGGGTTTGCACAGAATGGTGCGAAAAACATCCAGTGAACGGCAGTTCAGAGGGTCAGATGAGAATGGCCAGATTGGTTTGAGCTGACAGGAAGTCTACGGTAACTCAAATAACCACAGATAATCAAAAGCAGGTCCAGGTTATACAAAAATAATACCATTATTTTTGTATTTAATGTTTTATAACTTACTGATCACTTGTATATGGTGATATACAAAAATAATACCATTGTATATGGTGATATACAAAAATAATACCATTGTATATGGTGATATACAAAAATAATACCATTATTTCTCTCCTTAAAGTCAATAGCATCATCTGCACCTCTCATCAACTATGCACTCTACCTAGGGTATAAATTGTGCACTCTATGTAGTGTAGCGTATACCATTTGAGATTCATCCACAGAGGGGAAAAAATGTCTCAGAAGAATAGCTACAGCAAATGTACATTTCTGTCTTTATATGATTACTCAAGCAAGAGTAGGTGCAATTTATCTAAAAAAAAAAAGTATTTAATTAAATTGAATGTAACAGTGTCACTACTGCCTGACATTTCACAGAAAACCATTTAAAACCAGACTACAGATGCACTGCCTTTCAGTATCTTACATTCTTGCTACTTGATTTTTTAGCATGTAACTTCATAGCAGTCCTCTTTTCAGTATGATGGCTAATAAGAATGTGTTTGGCTGTTTAGTAGCACACACACAAGTTTAGAGCATGAAAGTTACTCTGCCATGTGCCTGTGTTTGAGCAGCTATATTCTATCCAACTTCCGTAGCTGTTCATTTATTGCAGCCCTCAACAAAGCTTTCTTTGTTGAATCTCGCCATTGGTTAATCGTGCAGCCATAATCCCTTTACTTTTTTTTTTTTGTTTTGTTTTGTTTTGTTTTGTTTTGTTTTGTGGGTCGTCCAACGTTCAGGTACAACTGGTGTTAAGCAAAGGAGTTCACAGGCAGCAAAATCTTTTGCTATATATGATGAGAATGTTTTGCCTGAGAAGCCAACTACAAGGTAGGTTCACAATTTATATTTTTTGATTAATTGTACTAAATGTTTTATTTTCGTAGTACTGTATTTTTGTAATTGAAATGAAATTAACTTCTCACTGGCAATATTTTGATTGTGTTGTAATCTATATCTAATTTTTTTTTATTATTATTTATTTATTTATTTTTTTTTTTTATTTATTTTTTTTAAGTAAAACATTTTCTTAAACAGCTTCAGGTTTAATTTTAGTTTACTTCTAAAAGCTTTGGTAATTTATGTTGATTCTGGGTTTTTTTTTTTTCTTCTTTTTCCAAGATCATCCTCTGTGAGCCTGAAGTCTTTGAAGCTGCCCACCTCCATTTTGAAATCCAGACAGCCTGCATCAGAGTGTCCCAGTGATAAAGTAAAGTTTATTTATTTGAACATCTCAGCATTTGGCCATTTTGTCTGTTTAGTAAGGGTGCTTACCTTGGGTTTCATTTATCTCTTTGCTGTGTATAATGGTTTCAGTTTTTAACTTTTTTTCTGTCTTTAGGATGCCTCCCTTTCACGCTCTGAGGAGGCTATCGTCAATGCCCACTGGAATAAGACTCTCTGCCGAAGCCCAGATGACACTTGTGATTTTGTCCGTGCTGCTCAGCTGGCCTCCACACCATTCGGAGGACCAGGGAGGCAAAACCCCTCTGAAAGAGGCCGGATGGAAGAACATGAAGCCCTCAACAAAACTGGTTCTGTTATCTTCAAAGAGCCAAACTCTGAGGCCAGAGCAGAGACAAATAAGCTAAGGTACTTCTTACATTACTCATATTTTTGTTTATAAATGTGAGAGAAACTTTATGCAGAGAATTAGGATGATAATGAACATGGCATTTACAGTTTTACATGAATGCACAATTTCACAATTAAGCATTGTAACTAAATCTGAACCTAATTTTATAAACATGCTTTAGGGAAGGCAGCTTTAAGCAAAAGCAACACTTCTCCATACCTGGTATTGCCTCTTTTCTGTGCCATAACAGAAAACAATGTTTGACGATAAAATGCTCAGTAAGCATTTAATCAGACAAGACCTATTTGGTGTCTGAGATTTGCTTTTGTTTTGAGTGGAGTTTTGAGGTTAATGCGGATAACAAATAATAGAAGCTTACAGCCTAAACCATCACATACTCACGTCAAAAGACATCATTAGACAAAGTATTCCTGCATAAACTAATCAGAATCGAACTTTTGCCTACAAAGCTAGCTCTCCTACCAAACTATGTGTAAGAAATAAAGTGTGTTATTTGTTCTTTTAAGCCAGTTCAAATCATTTCTCCAGTGATAGTGTTTGAACTTAGTGATAGTGATAGTGTTTGAAAGCATGCAGATATCCAGCAATCATTCAGCTAAGTTTTATGGAATTTGCTTCTTCAAATGAAAATTTATTTTCATAAACAGCCCGATCCAGGAGATCAGTCATGAGTGGGGTTATACCTCCTTAGCTTCCAGCTATCCTCTGGAGCCGGAATCACAAGGAAGGGCCACAACTCACTTGGGAAATACAGAGGTCATTCAGCCTACCTCAGCAAAAGCAGTGTCTGCTCCTGCACTCGGTGAGCCAATCCTCCGTGAAAGGCGGTAACTGTGTTTACTTGGAACCAGAATCCTCAGTTCTGGATCTTTCCAAGTGCAAGTGACCTGATTCACGTTTATTAGCCTATAGCCTTTATTATTTGTCTAGCTTTTATTCGTTTGTTATGTTAGACATATTATATACATTAGGCTTTTAAGGTTAAATCATCATTTAAACGGGCAGCATCTTTCAGTCCATAGGTGTCGAGCTCTGTGGTTTAGCTGTAGCAGATGGCAATATGGGAGACGCCTGAACACTATGCTTTCTCAGCTAAAGCAGCAGTCAGGCCAACTGCGAATAAAATCCAAACGGCCAATTCATTTGAAGGGGAAAGAACACAGGACATAAAAAACTCATTTGCTTGTAGTAGCGAATAATGTCACATGACTTTATCACCCTCGTCTTTTTCATTTGTGTCCCATTTAAATTCTTGTGCAGTCGGGATTGTGGGTATTGCAATTGCAGTATTACACCATCAGGGGGCATTTAACCTTTGACTTTACAAAGCTCTCTGGAATATTATAAAGATTCCATTAATGAGATTGAAAACCATAACAATTTTCAAATGTTACAAGTCTAGCATTTTCTGCACAAAAATCTTGCATACTGATCAGAGGTCTAACTGAGCTATCCTGGACTATAATCTAACTGAGCTATCCTTCATTCAGAAACCATGTACATAGGCTTAGTTAATATATAATTGTAATGCATATTTGAATCCAAAACTTGCTACATAGTTAAACTGCTTTGTCACCATTGTTCGTAAACCCTGACTTGAATAGGATGTTTAGTGTGTGTGTCATGTAAATGCTTGTTTTACCAGAGACAGAGACAGTGAATCCATGCGGTCTGGAGGTCAGAAAAACACTGCTTGATAAAGTGGACCTGAGTTCTATTGCTAATTTCAGCAGGAAAGTTGGACATCTACCTGACCCTGATGACCTGCATCTTGGTACACTATGAAATGTATATGACCATTACATTTATTTAATTAAATTGACTAGAAGGTTTTTTTGACTGAATATTATTTATCATTCCAGATGGTGAAACCTTGTTCTTCCTCAAAAAGATGGGTGATCAGAGAATGTGCTTATATTTTTCAAGTGGTGGTAGTGTGCTTGTTAAGGTATGTCTTGAGTGTAAGTGAATCTTGCACTCATTAGCTAAATTCCCATTGACTTTATGTACATAATACGAGTGATTATTGCATTAGATAATGTTTTTGAATGTTGAGGGTGCGGTCTCATTCCCATCACATTTACATCTTTTACATGTTTTTATAAGGCATTTCATATGTAATATAAATCTTATACTTTTTCTTGTTTGGATTCCCTGATATTTATCACTCCTACTGTTGAAGGTGACACAGAATATGCAGAACATGATTAATATTGGCCATTATCTTATTATCATGTCTTAATTAAATCTCCACTGTTAGCAACAGTGAATGATGATGGCACAGAAATTTAAATGTGCCACTCATTCCCAGTGAATGTTCTCATCCGCTCAGTCCGGCGAGAGCCTCGTCTAATGCTCTGCTGTGCTGGAATCTTCCTGCTCCCAGCATTTCTACTGGAAAACATTTATTTGACTGCATAATCAGAATACACTTTTGACACAAGTTAGCTTTACATGCTAATTTTGTACCTGGTTCAAGGCTTTTTACTCTGACCCTGCTTAAAAGTCATTATATAGTCATTATATAACTGCCCATATATGTTCATTTGTAGACTTCCTCCATATTAGGGTTTAAACTGGAGTAGCATAACCTACAAACACAGCATTTTAGAATATCATTCATAGTCCTTACTACCCAGAGGGCAGGAAATTTTCAGCAGGTGCTGCGAGACTCCTATAAATCAGATCCCTTCTGTCTCATCCATGCAAGTTAGGACATGTAATAAGGTGTCATTTGAAGTTTTTCATAAATTTATTTTTTAAAATTGGTATACCTAACCATTTCAGCAGGTCCTGTAAGTATTGTTAGTCTCCCAGAATTTTCCTTCTTTCCACTGTAGATGACAGAAAGCAGTGAGAATCCTTTCTAGTTCTTCAGTGAGAAACAGGTGTTATTAGAGGGAATTTCAGTTGGGGGGGGGGTGTGTGTGTGTGTGTGTGTGTGTGTGTGTGTGTGTGTGTGTGTGTGTATAACAGTTTAATAAGGAAATTGCAGTACTTATTATTTTTCATTTATTAATATTTCAGTAGGTTTTGTCAGTATTTATGATATATTCATATAACAATTATCCTACAGTTATGCTCCTTCTTTTGCATACATGAAACTAAAATGTTTTTCATGTGAAATACCTTAGATGGAAACCAGTTCATTGTTGTATCTTTCTGGACTGTGCAGGTGGATGAATCCACAGTACCTTGGGATTTTTATATTAACTCTCAACTGAGGGCCAGACTGCCTGCTGATCTACAGCATTGTCATGCTCAGAGCACCTGCTACCTCTATGAAAATGGATCTTTCACCTTATGGCAGGTTCCTCAAGGGAAAACTATTCAAGTATGGATCTTGCTTTCTTTATTGCAAATAATGGTGCTGAATAAATTTTCTACTACTCTGTTTATTTAAAAAAAACACAAAAAAAAAATCTATTTCTGTATAGGAGTTACTAGAGGACCACGTGGATAGACAGGATGTTCCACTTTTGGCCATTCGGTTGTTGGAGATGGTGAAACGGATGCACTCATGTCGACTTGTCCACGGGGCTTTGAAACCTGAAACACTAATGGTGTGCCACAGGTACAAATCAAAGACACGCTGAATCTCACTGAAAGTATTACAGCTTGTTGCTTTGCTGTTATAAAATGAAGAGATGCCTCACAGCGGTGTCTGCACTGCTTATAAGGGGTTTATGTTGTTCTTCCCTTGTGGAGGAAAAATGGACCTGTCTGCATGTCCAGACATACATTTCTCACTCTTCTACACACCTTTCACTGTAGGTTCATTGTAGTTAATGAATAATACTGTATGTTTGGCTGTCTGTGAAAACCAGTCAGGTGTCACTGTGGCTGAATTCTGGCAAATGGCTAAAAAGACAAAAAAAAAAAAAAACCTTTTGGCCAGAGAAAGAGTTTTCTGCCTATAATATACTTTGGCGTAAGCATAGCGAAAAGAACATAAGCCTGTTCAGTTCATCAGATGTCAGCTGTCAAAATGTCTGCAGTGCCACTGTCAAAATGAATGTATGAAAATGTAAATTTCTCCCTTTTCACTTTTAGGGATAAGCAAAATATTAAATGATATAAATCATTTTTTAAATATTAAAATGATATAAAATAAGCCTCACATACCTACTCAATACTCACCTTCATGCTCAGGTATAATGATTATTTTCCCAGCTGTGAGGACAATGTTATCTGCATGGATTTCTCAAATTCGTTGGACTTGGAGCTGCAGACTGACGTGAAGACAGTGCAGTCTCTTCCCTCGGCTCAGGACTATATTAAACAGGGTTTATTGTCGCCCTCTGCCTCTCCTTACCAGGTAAATCTCCTAATATCCATATTTCCTAGAATGCCATCTTTTCTGCAACCAAATGTGCAACATAAAACAGAAGAATTAGTAGGTATTAATGTGCTTCCCATCACACTTCTTAACAGGTAGACCTCTGTGGCATTGCAGAAATAGTGCACTTGCTACTGTTTGGAAAAAACATGAAGATAATTAAGGAGGCATCTTACTGGAGATTGGCAGAGAACAGTGGAGCTCTGGATTGGCAGAGGACTCTTGACCTCAGGTGAGGGTATATAAATTTAGTTAATTAGAACAGGGACTTAATATTTCACTTTGATTCTAATTCTAATCAGTTATGATTCAATTTTCCTTCATTTTGTTTGGTGAGTGGTTAATTATATGAGAGTTTTGTGTTTAACCTGTTTGGTCTTTCATTTTTAGCAACCTGCTTGGTCCTTTGTGGCAAGATTTTTTCCACAACCTTTTGAATCCAGGGGACAGCTCAACAGAGTTTATTTTGTCCAACCTAATCAACAACTTAAAGAACACCCTCTATGAAGGCTTGGAGTGTCCGTTTTCTCTATAATGTATGCTTTTCTGTATTTTTCTATATGTTTCACTCACCTGACCTTAGTCATTGTCTGTTCCTTTCACGCAATTTATTTTTGTTAGTTCAGGTAATTAAATAAAGGATTCATACATATTCTTAATTTTGCCTAATTATCTTATTCTGTACTAGTGTTTTCATCCTTCATTAAACAGGAAAAACAGCACTATTCAATATTATGCCATTAAAATTGAACAGGTTTTTGTATTGTTGCTTTTTGGTATTTCCTTTGTGTACATTCATCCCAAAAAAAAAAAAAAACATATAGGCACACTTACAGTATGAGTACTCTCTAAAGCAGAAGGACCCAAAACCCACACAGTTTGAAGTTTCCCCTACTACCTGACGTGACCGCTGGGCTTTCTTAGTAGCTGATCAGTTTGCACTAGGTGTAGGGAGAACATAACTCTGTAGGATAGTAGGTCTCCACAACCATAAATAATCTTTCCTCTAAGCCTTTCTTATAATGCCAGCCTTGAGGCAGTTAAGACCTCAGGTGATGTATCTTTGTTTGCTGAGAAGTCACTCCTCCCATTTGCTATTTAAATGGCTGTGCAGTGAAGCTTTTGCTAGGATATGGTCACTGGGTAGTCATTCCTTCTTACTCTACCTGAAAGGTCTGGAATGTCTGACTGAACTCAAGGGCCCTGTGAATAGGTATGGTTCCTTATGGATTTGGGCTCAGACCTGTAAGTGGCAGATGTATTTATTAAATCCTGGATAGTTGCTCTTTAAGACAGGTGGGGAGAGAGAGGGAAAGTATGCTCATGTTGTAAATGTCTTAGGGTTTAGGGGAACTCCTGAATTGTTTGGGTATCTTCATATTAAAGTGATTCCTTTTCTATGAGCAAATAATATTTGCTAGGCAGCTTGAACACCAATACTGTGCCTGGCTATGTTAACTGTATCATGTGTGTACTTGTCTGTACACATAGTTGGCTTAACCTAAGTGCAACGTACCTCCAGGGTGTGGCCAAAAAAAATTTTTTTTTTCTTAATATAAAATGTATTACTGCTGGTTGTTTAAGGACCAAAAGATGAAAGGAAGTGATGAGAATGAGTGTAATTATTATGTATGGATTAAAGAGAACCCTCAATCACCACAAATTTGTAAACCATTATAACATTTGGCAAATGTAAACTATATGCATAGTTTTTCCTTTAGACATATGCCCAAGGTAGGTTATGGAATAATAAAATAATAATAATTAATTAAAATTTTGCTGGTTGTCTTTTACCTCAGACATAAACCAACATATTTCATAATTTTAAAAATTTGTATTACATGTCCTGCTTCAGCAGCATGCAAAGGTTTTCTCCTTTGACAGATGCATCCAAATGGCATTGTCTTTCCATTTAAAGAAGTCCACCACCCCCTAATAATTCTCTACATTCATCAACTCTTTATACTTCTGGTTTCTATGCTACCTACACTAGAAGCAATTACAACAGGTCCCTTAGGCATACGAGAGTTCAGTTATGGTGACGAATTAGCCCTGACAGGGACCGCTTTAAACAGCCTCACACCTCCTCCACAGAAGAACGCACCCAACTCATCCCAACATGTGCTGGCCTGTGTGCTGCATGTTGACAGGAGCAGCTACCACGGTTCTGTGTGTGCGAGGCAGACAGTCTGCGAGGTGTTGTGTGATTGAGTGTCTTTTTCTGAGTTATCTTGAAGCCCATTTTCCAATTCTAGGCAGAAAGGTAAGGTGTTTCTCTTCTTCCCTCTCTTGGCTTTATTCACTTCCTCTTAGGTTAAGAAGGTAGTTTTGAGAGAAAGAACGTCTGAAAATGCCTGGAACAAAAGGTAGTAAGGCCAAATCTTCAAGTAGGAAGGTCATGTGACTGAACTTACGGGGAAGAACGAGATGCGGGAAGGGTAGTGACTCAGCAGGCAATCTTTTCTTTGTTCAACTTTCATTGATGCTTTTCCTACTTTCTCATTTAAAATGCAGGCTAGACCTGAGGAAAAAGGTTTGCATTTTATTTCAGCGATTACTGTACTTTTATTAATTTTGGTGCAATGTCCAACATGCTCTTACTTACCTGGATGGACTGCAGTATACAGATATTTACAGCACTTTTGGAACTTGGTTAGGTGAGACAGAGGCAAAGAAAGTTTTGACCTGAATTGATCGAGTGGAATGCCTGTCCAGTGGAAAGTTCACATAAGTGTCCTTGGGCTGTCTTAATGGAGAAGTAACCCTTAATAACAGGTAGTGCTTAGTTGTCTCTATAAACTGCCTTCTTATGCAGTACTTAATTAGCTGAGTAGTATGCAGTAATATTGTCTGTATTAAGGCGCCTGCTTACCAGGCGAATTTTTGACAGTAAGTTAGTTGTCAGAAAGTGAGCACAACTTTGTACCTTTTTGTGTAGTTATGAATAATACCAGCTTAGATTGTAAATGAGGACATGGTGAATGTGTTAGATGATTCAGCATCTATGAAGAACTGCTTTAGGAAAATTTACACATTAGTCAAGCTTGGGTATTTTTTTTTTATTGTTCTTCCTTCAGTAAGCTTCAGAATTATTGGCATCCTTCATAAAAGCTTGTGATGAATGGTATTTTGAGTATATTGTGAACATACGGGGAATATTATAGATAACTATGTTTTCTTAAACAGTGTCTTTTTCTGCAAAAGACTGGTTTTAGAATTATTGCCACCCCCCAATTACTATTTGGTGAAGCCTCCTGTGGAGAAAATAACAGCACTGACCCTTTTTCTGTAATGTTTAAAAGCTTAGGAACTCTAATAGAGGTGTTTTCAACCACTCCTACATGTCAAACTTTTCAAGTTTATATGCTGTATTTTGTGCATGTGGACTGCCATCATCAATTTAGACCAGAGGCTTTCAGTAGGGTTCACATCAGGAGAGAGACATTGATCTACAATTACAATTGCTGAACCAGTTTGGCTGCTGCAGCATAGATTCATCAGGAGTCTCAACGGCCGGGTGATTCGCCATATTACTTTTCTGTCTGAGTGCTCACATTGATTCATTATACCAGATCACAGCAGCAAGACATTCAACAGGAGAAGATAACAGGAACATTAGTAACATTAGTATTATTATTAATTATTATTAACTATTAACATCCTGTAATAGTAGCATGTATAAATTAGCATGTATAAATTTCTACACAGGCCCAGTTCATCTTGTTTTCGGATTAAGACAAAAAGCTTTCTGTCACTTTAAAAGAAAGTTCATTATTACCTTAACTGGCTATTGGAAAGCCATTAGTAAACAGTTTTGGAAATGGTCATTCAATGATGCTCATCCACTTGTAAGCTTAGAGTAAAGGGGCACTGCAAATCAGTACAGTAACAAGTTCATCTGACTGGTTGCCTTTATCCTATGACTAAATATTTCTATCCTGATGGGAGTGTTCTCTTCCAGGATGACAATGTCCCTATCACTGAATTGTTTAATGACCAAAAAGTGTTATTTTGGTCCATCTGACCACAACACAAAATGCCACTAACGACATTTAGTGAAGTTCAGACTCTGCATTTTGCCAGATGGTCTCAGGAGTGGATTGGCTATGCTAAATTGTCCTTAGGTGTGAATCACTTTGTAAATGTATATATGGTGCCCTATGATGGACTGGCATCCTGTTTAAGGTCTATTCCTGTCTCATGCCCAGTGTTCAAAGGATAGGCCCTGGTCCATTGCAATCCTGACCAGGATAGAAGATGAAAGATGAATGCACCAGGACAACAATGCATAAAAAGTGCACTGAATGGACAGCTGTAGGGGAAAGGGTTTCACCACTCGCGAAACACACCGCACCACACCGCACAATCTCTCAGTGCTCTGTTTGTGCAGGACTGCAGTGTAATTTTACTCACTCCAGGCCTAGTTGGCTAACCTTAACTTCTACTCTGTATTTCTCATGAACTCTTTGAGAAGCTGTACTACTTTTTAAAGTAAAAAGTATGTGATGTGTCCAAAAATTCCCCCCAAATTTGACTGTGAGTAACTATTACAGGTATTCCAGAGTGACTCCCAACAGCTAACCTAATAATTGTGATTTTGTTTTCATTTTTAACAAAAATATTGCATTTGAGGCTTGCTGGCTAGCTAACACAAATAATATTGGTAAGATTGTAGTTGTTCAAAGGTTGTACGATTTAGTGAGGCCATTATCTCAGCTTGTGCACAAATACAATGCACGTCAAATAAATAAATCAATGTATAAATTATAAAGAAATACTTGTCACAAAAAAACTGAATGTATGCATGTGTCCTTCAACATCAACAAATATAGAAAATGATTTTGAAAAAAAAATTAATGCATATATTAGCAAATATTCAATTATTCAAATATTTGTTGATCATGATAAACATAGTTGACAATAATTTCTGGACTAGGCTCTCTCCATACTTTTCAACATGCTCCTATTTCAGGTTACATTGAATCCCAGTGACATTACAGTGGAAAAGTGTGTATTGGAGATAAACTGAAAAAGAAAGACATACAGAAATGCAGTTTTTGCTCACACCATGCACCTTTGCCTTATAGATGACTATGATCGGGTTGCACCAAGAGAAGCATAATGTCTTAATTATGTGAACAGAGTGAGAGACTTCCATTACTAAATATCACCTGTGGCCAACAAGAACACTGAGGTAAGACATCATGGAATTCCTACTCTACCTATGTACCTTAAAGTCTGCCTAAATTAATACAATCCCCTCCAAAAGTATTGGAACAGCAAGACCAGTTCTTTTGTTTTTGATATGCACTGAAGACATTTGGGTTTGAGATGGAAAAAGATAAATATGAGATGATAGTTTAAAATTTCAGCTTTCATTTCCTGATATTTGCTTGTGCATCTTCCCTCTTTTCTCATCTTCAAAATGGCTTGCTTTTCTCTCATAGACAGCTCTCTGGTCTTCATGTTGGTTTATCCTTTTTTAAACAACAAATGAATAGGGTGGACCTGGGCAACAAGAACCACCTACTGAGTCGCAGTATTTTTGAAAAATGGGTGGGTTCAAACAAAAGGTGCCATGTTCAAAGTTGTTTAACACATCTAAATGTAAGCATCAGGAAATGAAAGATGAAATTCTAATCTATCATCTTATGTTCATTTTTTTTATCTCAAATCCAAATGTGTTTGGTGTCTAGCAAAAACAAAAGAATTGGCCTTGCTGTTCCAATACCTTTGGAGGGGATTGTATATGGCTATGTTTTGGTCAGTTTAAGATGTGTATCACCTGAAGAAGCTTTTGGTTGGTGATTTCTTTACTTTGAGCTGGGCTACAGAACTACCAAGAACATAGGCATATGTACATATGTAACCAACAAGAATGCCATATGCAACAAATAGCCCTGAATGATTCAGAGTATCCAAAGACAAGGACCCTGGAGCATGAATCTTAAGACAAGTGGGATGGGGTGGGTGGGTCATTTTTTTTTTCTCAGGGGACCCAGAATTCCTAGCTTTGCCCATGGTATTCTTGTGTTTCTGTACACTCTTACAAACTTGATAGAGTACATCACTTTTCTTGAAAAATTTTAAGTCAGCGAATGTAGCTCATGATTTTAATTAGGGGGTGGTGCAGTAGCACAGCCCCACAGGTCCAGGGTCCTGGTTTGATCCTGAGCTTGGGTGGCTGTCTGTGTAGAATTTTTCATATTTTTCATATGTCCATGTGTGTTTCCACAAGGTTCTCTGGTTTCCTTCCACCTCAGAAAAACACACTAGTAGATGGATTGTCTCCACTAAATTGCCCCTAGGTGTAAATGAGTGTGCAAATGTGAGCTTGATGCCCTATGATGGACTGGCATCTGATCCAGAGTGTATTTCCACATCACATTCCACATTTCTGTTGTAGGCTCCAGATCAGACCAGAAGAAGGTGGGTACTGAAGATTAATGAATTAATTAATTTCTGTTAGGGTCAATGCCCAGACTTAAAGGAAACAAATGTAAATATGTATTAATCAGTTAGTCTCAGTGGTTTAATTGTATTGATCTAAGTGTACAAAGTTGGATTCTATGATATAAAGCTAGTAACTAATTCTGATGGGAATGCAGTGACTGCATTTTTGCTGATTTTTTTTTTATTATTATTTTTTATTAAATTTGAAGTATATAGAAAAAGAATTTCTGAAGAAAATCAGAATTTGGATAGAGTTATTAGTCAAATAAAGTTCCAGTCAGGTGTTCAAGTACTGCTGAAACAGCACTGCAATTTATTTACTCTATTAATTTTTATGAGCTTGCGTCATAAAACTAAAACTATAAATTGTATATAGATTGTAATTGTAATTTTTATTTTCTCATCACTTATGTAATCTAATTGTTGCTATTCATTATAATTTAAGGCAGTATACTGTAAAACAGCTATGACTCATGAATGCCTGTGTATAAATTTAAAATTAAATATTTTAATTGTCATGAGTTAGTACTTCAGGATTACTTTAGGGGCTGCTGGTTTGGTATATATTAATGCTAAAGATACTTTATTTTCTAAGTATAGAATAAATATTGTGTTTCTTAAGTACTATGCACATCAGGGTTGTATTGCACTCTTGATCCTGTCCAAAAAATCAAATAAGGAGCCACATATAGGTTTAACTGATAGTGGGCCTTTCACAGCGTATTGTTTTTTGATAATGCAAGGTATGTTTCCTTTATTGTTGTCATTATATTCATCAAATATCTAATTTACTGTAGATATAACTAGATTCTTGAAATGAAATGATAAATTATAAGACATGAATTAAACAAATGAAGAGTTTAAAAAATGTATGCTATTTTATGTATTAGAACTGTGTATAAGAAGTAGCTTTAGAAGTATACAGTATATCTCAAGTAACTCTATTTGGCTCTACTGTTCAGGCTTCTGTAAACTGTTCCTGTTACCTCTTATCTTAGTTCCTGTGTCGCTTGATTGCATGATCATTCTGCTCTATTTGATGTTCAGTTGTGAGTAAATATTGACTGGCCTAATTAAACAAGGATATAGCCTGGAGATATTATTCAGGTATGGACACAGTATATCAACATGTTGTACTTCACTGTGAAATGTCTAAAGCATCTGTCTTCGCTTTAGATGATATTTTGCATTATTTAAATAGTCTACCAATCCCAAAAGATTGCTCAGTATGTATTAAACAAAGATGCACTTTGGTGAAGCATTCTCCCAGCTTATTAACATAGACCTTACAAAGTTATTATTATGAAATTAATAATAAATTTTTAAGGTCTATGTTAATAAACAAGTTGATTCATACATTCAACTTGTTTTCACCCTCACTTGTCTTTACGTCTGGATTTCTGTAAAGTTGAGTTGTGACAATGTCTGCTCTTAAATGCACCTGTCATTTATTTTGGGTTGGGATAAGAACACAGTGCCAATATACACAAGAAGTTGTAACAAATCAGGAATGTAATCAGTCAGGAATTGACACTGTAACTCAACTTGTTCCTGTAGCAGGCAAGCGATTGATTTCACAGTGGAAAAACTGAAAGCAGTGTCTATTTTTATTGTTATTCAGGGTCATGGTACGCTTAACTCCATTAGTGGCAGTCTAGCACAGTGATAACAGCTGCGTTGCGAAAGGGAAATGGGAACAGGCAGTATGTGCTTTGTTCAACAATCCCAGCCTGAAACATAACTCATCCATGCTTTATTTTATAGACCATACACTTCAGCTAGACCTTTGCACGGAGGGGTGTGTTTTCTTCCGGGTGTGTAGTAATATTCTCTCCACCTCCTTCTCACTCAGGAGAATTCAGACACTCAAGGCTCACCTAGGTGGCATTGATTGTTTTGTGCTCTGATTTTTTTCTCTGATGGAAGGTGGCTTGTACATGGTTGTGAGGTGTTGTCAGATGTCGGTGTCAAGCTAGTGAATCTCGCTGTGTTGGGGAAGATGAAGGACACACAGCATAACAGACTTTACTTTTGTTTCCCCCAGGCCTTTAAAATGTTCCAGAGGAAGAAGAAGAAGAAGAGGAAGATAGAGATCTCTGCACCCAAGAACTTTGAGCACCGGGTACACACATCTTATGATGCTGCTCAGGGCTGTTTTGTAGGACTACCACCACAATGGCAAAGTATAATAGAAACACTAAAGAGACCCAAGCCTTTGGTGGATCCCTCCAGCATCACATCAGTGCAGCTTAAGCAGGAGAAGGTACAGCATTAGAAGTTCTCTTTTTGTCATAAAGAAAGTGTGCAGCCATGATTGAGTGTGTGTGCATGACCATTTGTTGTGTGTAAAATGAATATTCATTTCCTGTGCTTGTTTATAAGGGAAATGTACTATATCTTTCAGTGTTACAGTTCAACTATGTGCTTAGATGATTTATTTTTTGAAAGGAGAATATACAATTATTTAATACCAATAAGTATTAAATAAGTATACAATAAGAGGTACAGTAAACCTTTTGCAGCTTGTGCAATGTGCGACTCTATTCTATTCTAGTCTATTAGCATTTATCTATTTTTATGCAAATCACCCACCCGCTGTAAATGTACTGATTTTATATTATATCTAAATGTGATATTCATATGTAAGTAGTGCTCATGTCATGAAAAAGATCTTCATTCATACCATTTCATGGAAAATGAAGGAAAATGCATCCAATAGCCAAGAGAAATTGATAATGCAGACAGAAAGTGAGTGAACAAGTGACCGTCATTACTGAAAGGCACTAGATAGGCAAACCTGAAAGGCAAGTTCTCTTGCCTCCATGCTTAAGGAAAATCTGGTCTGAACACTGCAAAAACATGGCTGCAAGTTTGTGAGGAAATTAAATAGCCTTGTTTTGACACATGACACATCTTGTATTTCCTGTACAAGCTCTTGCCTCCAGGTGTCGTATTAGTTACACAGTTACAAAGTTACAAAACATGCTTTGTAAACTTGTATTTCAATGAATACATTTTTAGCAGAAATGAGCTTGTAGAAAATAATTTTCTCTTAGGCAGAAATAAAATGCATTCCAAGATGACACCAAAAAAATCATAAAAATCAACTTCCCTCCCTGGGGGATAGCAATATAATAGATCATTATACTATTTCAATCTAGTAAATTATAAGATATTTAAAAGATACTGTTGTAATATCTACAGTTTTTCTAATTGTACACAGAGATACACATCAGTTCAGGACCCAAACTATTGTTTATGATATTTGTATTGAAACAATAAGAGGTAACCCTATTTTTGTCAATAACTTGCAATAACAATAACTTGATTCTGCTTCTATTATTTTTTTCTACAGTTACATAAGTTTATATCACACTCACAAATTGTAACTTAAATAAAAATAAAAAGCACCCTTTTAAAACTGAATACTGCATAGTTAAACTTTAAAAAAGAAAAACCTGAGTCCCTGTTAGTTAAGATGGTTACTGTATTTTTTGTACATTGGAACCATCAATTCTTCTAAAAGTTGCATTTTAATTTTAGTATTTGAATTCATTTGAATACAAATGAGTCTATAATTTTATCCTGCCACAAACAGAGTGAATAGTTCCACAGTTAGTATTTTTATGGAAGGTAAAAATAACATGTCAGAATTACAATAAGCCATTTATAATCATAACATAGAGTCACCTTTACTTATGGAATATATAAAGATTTCTTTCTTTTTTGTTGTTAATTTAATCCCCCTTTCAAAACATGCCTCATCCCAAAGGGATTTATATGCTCACTACATATAGTATGACATATGGCTTGTGAAACCTATGTATTGCTCCATATTCCTGGAAAACTGTGATTTGAGATTTAGCTTCAGAAAAAGGATGACTTTGATAATACCTGTTCGAAATTGTCAGCTATTTTTTAAATGCATTTTAATTTTTTGCCTTTGAACTCAAAATTTCATGAAAATCTTATTAGTATTTAAACAATTAAATTTATTCTGACAGCACTATTATATAGTAAGACACCCAGTTACCTTCATCACTGATACTCCTATGCTTAGATCCAGACAGCAGACTGGCAGAACTTTGCTTAGTGCATAGCCTATGGCTGACCCACTGATTGACATGAAAAAGTTGGCGCCATCTGCTGTATCTAAGTGATCAGCCAGTGGAATATGGAATACAGGTGGGGGATAATGTTACCACTAAGCAACATCGTTTATATGTTATGTGAAAGATTCATACAACTAGTTGCAGGTTGTGATTTGCATTAAAACACAATTTTCATCCAAGCTGAAAGCTGCAGGAAGCAATTAAAAAATAATCAGAATCACTTGCAGAAGTCATAATAATATTGGCCGGCTAGTTGTTACCAGCATATAAGCTACTCTTCAGATAGAAAGAAAGAAGAAATAAATTGTATAAATGTGTTTCTTTTAATTGAATTTTCTACTTGTCTCAAATTATGTATATATTTCTGTTTTTGGTATATTTAGATGCCAAAATACTTAGATACTAAGTCTGTCTGAACAAGGGACATGTATCACGGTAATTTACAGCTAAGAACATTTATCTAACACTAGTTTCTGGTGTGTGTTTGATACATAATGATAAGAAACAAATACATGTTTTCATAACCCCTAGATTGGACTAGCAGCTCTGCTGCTTATATATGGAAGCTTCAGCTTGATGAGAATACAGCAGCCTGCAGACTTACCAGGAAAAGACGTCTGAGCACATTACCCCATTTACGCTGGCTACCTATTAATTCTTGCTTTGCCTTGCTTATGTTATGATATGGAAAGTTCTAAATGGATTAGCTCCTTTGTATCTTGCATCTTACTGAAACAGTATAGCCTATCCCAAGCTGAAACAAGCGTACTGTCAATCCTGAGGGTCACTTGAGGAGTATATATATGTGTATGTGTGTATGTATGTGCTTCTTATTTTTGCATCAAAACCCAGCAGCCTTCATTATGTTTTTTTGTCTGAAAAGTGGTCACTTATGTAATAAGCTGCTTTCTTTACTGACATACAATCGTTTTTCTGTAACATTTAATTTTGTGCTGGAAAACTAATGTCTGGAAATCAAAAAAGTTTTTGTACTGAATCAATATGTAGAAGTCATAAAATAAAAATCTATAACAAAGTTTGTACTAAAAAAGGGGTGACTAAGACTAATATATATATATATATATATATGTATTGTGTTTTTGGAAATCTTTCGATACTTCTTCTATTTTATAGTATAATTATTCATAATATCAATACTTATATACTTCTTTTGTGCTCTCTTCACACAGGACATTGTGCGGGGCAGTTTTATAGGACATGGGGACTACATTGCAGCAGCAATTGCTGAAATGACTCGGCTTTCTGTTACCAGCTCCAACTCACTCAGGAGAACTAGTCTGTCTATTCGAAAACGAGCCCAGTCCTTGGGACGCCTGGGTGAGCTCATTGAGGGGGAAACATATCAGTATCAGGAACTGAATGAAAATAAAGAGAAAAATAGCCAGCCTGTCCTAGATTGGCATGATTGGGCACGGCAAGTCTATAGTGAGAGTGGAAGCCCACGACCAGGCGCCAAAAAGAGTGCCACTCTCCAACCTAATGGGCTTCCCCCAAGAGCCAGGTCTATTATTGAAGTCAGCATGGCATCTACGGGGAAGCCGCAGCTCATGCCAAGGGACATTTTAGGTTTACCAGGAGCAGGTCAAGAAGGCAAATATGCCCACAGCGAGAGAATAGGACCTTATTATCCCAGCATGGTCCAGAGAGTCAGTAAGGCCAACCAAAGGCCTATGTCCTGCCTCTACAATACTCCCACCTTAAGTCAAGGGTCAAAGGTCAATCCAAGGATGACTCCCAACTCAGAGCTTCCCCTGGTTTCTGTGGAGACCCCTAGGAGGCCATACTCCACTTATGACTTGAAGGTAAGATCAAACATTAATGTCAACATTAACATTAAAGCAAAGTAATAGTATGTGAATCGGAAGATTCAAACAAAAGTCATTTATATACAGTTAGGTCCAGGAGGATTTGGACAATGACAGAATTTTTGTGATTTTGCCTTTAAACACCACTGCAATGGATTTGAAATAAAACAATCAATATGTGATCAAAGTGTAGACTTTCAACTTTATTTTAAGAGGTTCCACAAATATATGGCATTTACCATTTAGGAATTAAAGCCATTTTCAACAAAGTACTTCCATTTTCAGGGGCTCAAAGGTATTTGGACAAAGTGATATAATTGTAAATATAACCTAATTTTAATACTTGGATGAAAATCCTTTGCAGTCAATGACTGCCTGAAGTCTGGAGCCCATGTTCTCAAAACTCAA
>CM075021.1:10504990-10527309 GCA_037576675.1 Pangasius sanitwongsei
TAGATGTTTTCTGGCAAAGTCTAATCTGGCTTTCCTGTTCTTGAATGTTACCAGTGGTTTGCACCTTGTTGTAAATCTTCTGTATTTACATTAATGAAGGTGTCTTTTGATTGTAGATTTTGACAACGATACGCCTACGTTCTCCAGAGTATTCTTGACTTCTGTTGATGTTGTAAAGGGGTTTTTCTTCACCAAGGAAAGGATTCTGCGATCATCCACTTTAGTCGTCTTCCGTGGTCTTCCAGGCCTTTCGATGTTGTTGAGCTCAAAAGTGCTTTCATTCTTTTTAAGAATGTACCCAACTGTTGATTTGGCCACATCTAAGGTTTTTGCTAATTTTATAGATTTATGTTGTTTTTTCAGCCTAATGATGCCTAATTCACTTGCATTGAGGTCTCTTTGGACTTCATATTGGTAGCTCCAGTCTGCAAAATGCCAACTCAATACTACAATGATATCAACACCAGACCTTTTATCTGCTTCATTTGTGTTGAAGTAACGAGGGAATGGACCACACCTGGTCAATTAACTTCTTGTCTGTCAATTGTCCAAATACCTTTGAGCCCCTGAAAATGGAGGTACTTTGTTGAATATATATATATATATTATATAAATTATATAATGTATATTTTTAACTTAGTCTTTGTTATAGGTTATAGGTACTCAACAACTATGTGAAGGTATCACTTGTTCCTTGTGCTATTACAGACAAACTCAGGGGGGTTCCCAGCCACTTCAAAACCAAATGGCACCAGCAGTCCAAAACCAGCATATGACACCCACTCTCACTCCCAGTCCTCCAGCAATACAACAGTCATATCTCCTAGTAATGCCTCAGTACCCCCTATACAGGACAGTCCTTCTCACCCTCGGCCCTCACCTACAGGCTCCCCTGCCACTAACATTCCTGGGGCTTGCTCTCCCAGTATAAGAACTGCTGAGCCAGCCACCATCATTAGTGAGCAGCCTGCAGTCACTCATGCACAGTTCAAGGCTGCTCTGCAAATGGTAGTAGACAAAGGGGACCCCCGCACCTATCTGGAGAACTTTGTGAAGATCGGTGAAGGCTCAACAGGAGTTGTCTGTATTGCACGAGAGAAACACAGTGGGAAACAGGTAGCAGTGAAGATGATGGATCTGAGGAAACAGCAAAGGAGAGAGCTGCTCTTTAATGAAGTTAGTCATTCTGTACTCATTTTAATATGCAAACTCTGTAGTTAATATTGATCAGTTGCAAATGGGTTCTTTATGTCTTTCTTTTTGATTACTGTCTTAACCACATTTCCCTCTGAATGTGTAGTTATTTGTGGGGAAATTTAGATGATAACTGTGAATTTGCATTTAATATTTTTGAAAATCTTAATTTTTTAGGTGGTTATCATGAGAGACTACAGGCACAAGAACGTGGTTGAGATGTACAAGAGTGCTCTAGTGGAGGAGGAGCTTTGGGTCATAATGGAGTACTTGCAGGGTGGTGCTTTAACCAACATAGTATCTGAAACTAGGTGAGCGACAAATAAATTGTATTTTAAGATCATCAATGAACATAGGTCCATGTGGAACTGGCCATTTTAACAGAAATACCTACCATATAGAAGCACAGATATTATTTGGATGGTGGACCATCGTGGGTACAACAGTGTCACTGATGTAATAGTATTTTTGTTTCTGATACAAGTGTTGATGGTTTTTTTCCACCTAACAATCTCCAGCCCACAGGATCCATGGATCTAAAACAGACACTGATGCATAAAGTAACAGTTTTTGCATGCACAATAATTGTTTATGGAGAAAGGTGAGCTGTGGTCTCTGGTTGTACACCCACAAAGTAGCTGTATCTAATAAATTGGCCAGCAATTGTAATAAGTGTTTAAAAACCCCAGGAAAGTTTCTCCACCTGATGTACTTGTGCCAGTGAAACACACACCAGCATGACACTGTCACTGCTATACTGAGAACAGTCCATCAGACAAATAATATCTGGTCAGCAGTGCAAAAGATGGGGTACAGTCAGTAATTGCACCTGTATGGTAGGTATACCTCATAAATTATCCATTGAGCACCTACAATGAGGTAGCTGACATAATAGACTGTTTTTAATTGCTGTACTAAGGTGAAGCTTGGTGGAGAATGGAGATAAACATATTTTGCTTGCCAAGGACATTGTTCTCATCTTTTCAAAACTGAATGTACTGCAGAACTAAACACATTTTCCCAGAACCATATTATTGGTTAACAGTATTGAAGGCTGTGTAAAGTATTTTTATATATATACAGTCAGGTCCATAAGTATTTAGACAGTGACACAATTTTCAAGTTTTGCCTGTGTACACCACCACAGTGGAATGAAGCAATCAAGATGTGACTGAAGTGTAGACTTTCACCTTGAATTTAAGGGGTTTTGCAATAACGTTTAGGAATTACAGCCATTTTTTACATAGTACCTCCATTTTCACAGGCTCAAAAGTAATTGGACAATTGACTGATAAGCAGTTTCATGGCCAGGTGTGGCCTGTTTCCTCGTTATTTCAAGACAAATTAAGGAGATAAGAGGTCTGGAGTTGATTCCAAGCATTGAATATGCATTTGGTAGCTGTTCATGGGAGCTCTCAATATGTAGATCAAAAAGAGCTGTTGATGCAAGTGAAGGAGGCCATCATTAGGCTGAAAAAACAAAACAGACCTATCTGAAACTTTAGGAGTGGCCAAATCAACAATTTGGTACATTCTTAAAAAGAAGGAATGCACTGGCAAGCTCAGCAACTCCAAAAGGCCTGGAAGACAACTAAAGTGGATGATCAGAGAATTCTTTCCTTGGTGAAAAAAAACCATTTCACGATATCTGGCCAAGTCAAGAATACTCTGAAGGATAGGCATATCATTGTCAGAGTCTACAGTCAAGAGACGCCCTCATGAATGTAAATACAGACAGGTTACCTCAAGATGCAAACCACTGGTAACACTCAAGAACAGAAAGGCCAGATTAGACTTGCTAAAAAACCTCTAAAAAGCCTGACCAGTTCTGATGCAAGATTAACTTTTACCAAAATGATGGGAAGAGAAGAGTATGGAGAAGGAAAGGTGAGCTCATGATCCAAAGCAGACCACATCATCTGTCAAACATGTGGAGGAAGTGTTATGGCATGGGCATGTATGGCTGCCAATGAAACTGGATCACTGGTGTTTATTGATGATGTGATTGCTGATAGAAGTAGCAGGGTGAATTCTGAAGTGTATAGAGCTATACTCTCTGCTCAGATTCAATCAAATGCTGCAAAACTGATAGGATGGTGCTTCACAGTACAGATAGATAATGACCCAAATAGTACAACAAAAGCAACCCAGGAGCTTCTTAAGGCAAAGAAATTAAATGTTCTTAAATGTCCAGTGACCTCAACCCAGTTGAGCATGCTTTTCACTTACTGAAGACAAAACTGAAGGCAGAAAAACCCACAAACAAGCAGCAACTGAAGGCAGCTGCAGTAAAGACTTGGCAAATTATCTCAAGGGAGGAAACTCAGCATTTGATGTCGTCCATGGGTTTATGATTAAGTTAATTTGTCCAATTACTTTTGAGTCTGTAAAAATGGAGAGACTCTTTAAAAAATGGCTTTAATACCTAAACGGTTAATGCAATATGTTAAACCCCTTCAGTTAAAGGTGAAAGTCTACACTTCAATTACACCTTGATTGCTTCTTTCAAATGCATTGTGGTTGTGTACAGAGGCAAAGTTACAAAAATTGTGTCACTGTCCAAATACTTATGGACCTGACTGTAGTAATGCATCATTAGCTTCATTGCTTTCTCCCTACTGGCTGTGCAAAGACTGCCATGTGAAACCTTTGCTCTCAAACTGGACTAAGCAGAAAAACAAGACTATGTTCACACCTGAATACATAGATTAACTCAGCTACTCACACCCATTAATTTTCACATGACTTTCCACTCTCCCAAGGACAGTCTCGGGGAAAGTCTTTGTATTTACTGGTGGAATTAACTGTCCTAGCTAATATATCTACTGATCACTGTACATCCTGTGTGTGTGTGTTTGCACTTGCATGTTCAGGTTGACAGAGGAGCAGATAGCTACAGTGTGTAATGCTGTTCTACAGGCTCTAGCCTATCTCCACGCACAAGGTGTCATCCACCGAGACATCAAGAGTGACTCAATATTACTAACACTGGATGGGAGAGTAAGTGCAGCTTTTAATGGAAGTTGCTGTCATATGTATGTACATGTAATAAAACATTGCTGTTTTCATTCCATCAATGAATATTCACTTTACCAGTAATTCTTACTTAGTATGCTTAATACACAGGAGAACAAACAACAAGGATATGTTCTCTTTTTTCAAGATAAAGCTATCAGACTTTGGATTCTGTGCTCAGATCAGCAAAGACATTCCAAAGAGGAAGTCACTAGTTGGAACTCCATACTGGATGGCTCCAGAGGTCATCTCCAAAACCCCATATGGCACAGAGGTAAAGAAATCTTGCTAACCAAAAAGTATTAAAAAAAATAATTTCAAGTGGAAAAAAGAAAAGTGATTCTTTAGACTGTGTATACTGCTCTGGATCAGCTTTTAGAGCAAATATACAGTACTGTGCAAAAGTCTTAGGCACATGCAAAGAAATGCTGTAGAGCAAAGATGCCTTCAAAAATAATGAAATTAAATGTTTCTACATTTAAAAAAAATACTATAAAGAGCAGTAAACAGTAATAAATGAAACAAAGTCAATATTTGGTGTGACGCTTTAAAAAAAAAAAAAGTAGTCTCAGGTACAATTAGTGCAGTTTTATAAGGAAATTAGTTGTAAGTGTTACTGAGCATCGTGCAGAACCAGCCACAGCTCTTCTGGAGACTTTGACTGTCACACTTGCTTCTTATTTTTGCAGCAAAAGCCAGCAGCCTTCATTAGCCTTCAGCGAAAAAAAAAAAAAAAATAGGGTGCCTAAGACTTTATAGGAAACTGTATAGGAAATAATTTTTTACTATTTTTTTTAATCATCTTGTCATGTCATCAGCAACATTCTGTCAGTGACTATTATTAAACCAGGGTCTGCAACCTATATTTTGACACTGACTGCTAATACCTATCTCTTATCTCCTGAGATATTTTCTACTCTTGGAGGAGATATGGTCGCTGGCATTTGTTAAAACTTCTCCCCTTTTCATGGGAATACACTCCTTGACACATTCTAGCTTACACAGTTTCAATAATTTGGAAAACCATAATTTTCCACAGATTTTAGAAGGATGTGGATGATTCCTGCAGATAAGAGGGATTTCATTTGTGTGTGTGTAGGTGGATGTGTGGTCTCTGGGCATTATGGTGGTGGAGATGGTGGATGGTGAGCCTCCATATTTCAGTGACACCCCAATAGCTGCTATGAAGAGACTGAGAGATGAAGCAGCACCTTCTGTCAGAAATACACAAAAGGCAAGAACGTACAATAACTGCAATTATATAAATGAAATGGGTAAATTGTTGAAATGGGTAATTGTGTCTAGATTAATAATAGTCAGCTACCCAACCCTTGCGTCTGATGTGCACAGCACTGAAACCTGTTTATTTCCTCTCCATCACTGGAGTTTTACTTCTGTTATATACAATATTTTCCTTCATTTACAGTGTTATACAATATTCTGTATCTGTACATAAATAATATATAGTAAAATATAATATACTAGAATGGTCTCTTGATGTTTGAAAATCTCTACAGCACAAGCAGTTCATGCTGAAATAAATAAATATTTTCACATACAAATGCTTACTAAAGCATGCATATAATACATAAGCATTAGATATATGCTTAACACTTCAGTTCACACCAATGGAAGCTATTGTTTCAGTGCAGTCGATGGAGCTCATCATTATGAACTTTTTCTCTTCTTCAACAGATCTCACCAGTGCTGAGGGACTTTTTAGAATCCATGTTGACAAAGGACCCTCTGGAGAGAGCGAGTGCCACTGATCTGCTCAACCACCCTTTCCTGCTGCAAAGTGGCTCCCCTCGCTGCCTGGTGCCTCTTGTGGAGCAGTACCGGAAACGCATGTCTCGCTGCTGAACAGCACATCACTGCATACATGAGCAAAATACATAAACTCTAAACATGCAATTTATGAATGTGAACTACTTATGCCTTTCAGTGATCTGACCTCCATGGTCAATATTTTCAAAAGGGATATGCATGTAACATTTTCACATTTAAAAAAAAATATCATCTACCGTAATTAAATGCCCACTAGAGCCATTGACTTTCCTGAGGTTACAAATTAAATTCTACAATTTTAGATTAAAAATTAAGTTAAACCTCACTATACTGAGTACATCTCATTACCTACCAGAAATATATTAAATGACTTCACAAAGTCTAATCTACGATCTAAGATTTTTTTTCAGTTTTATATTAATGTTTAGTATTTCCCTAACTTCCTAAATGACAGCGCTTCATTAAAAATACCTAGTGTTCTAATGAAAATGGCATGTATTTATTTGATATTGGTACAAATGATATTGAAACAATGAATACATAATTTACACAATAATCTGTCTCTCTGAAGTGATGGCCTAGTTGGGTCTATTTTGCATTAAAGCACTTATTTCTGACATCAGAGCTAACAACCTTATTGTTAATACATTATTGTTTATATATAGTTAATTGAAATTGCAAGGAAATGTTCAGCTGAATTTCAAAGTTAAATGTACTGCTATTATTATTATTATTATTTTTTTTTTTTTTTTTTTTTTTCAGATTTAAAGTACTAATTCAGTATTAATTCCATGTAATTCCATTCTGAATCAGTATATGGTTCTTGGTAACAGCATTAGTCTGGAGTCATGATTCTTCAAAGTGGTATACTATTAAAACATAAGAAATGGTGGTTCTGTACACGCATAAGTCAGTTTTGACCAGGAAATAGGGCCTGGATATTTATATTAAACAGAGTTTTTTAGAAGGCCCGTTGTGGATTTTGCGAGTTAACGTGTGCTTTTCATTAAATAATTCAACTCTGTATAGCTTCTACAAAAAACAAAGGGAAAGGCAATGGCATGGAGCATGGCATATTCTATATGATCTTACTTTTATGCTGCTATTTTAGTAACTTAATCCAATTTTCATTCTTTACAGCAGTTTTTAACAGAAAACATATTGCAAAAATAAGGACAAGTTGTTTATACAAGTTTGTACAATTCAAGTATATTATCCCATTTGCCATCTTGCTATCATAAAGGCACATGTTAAACTGTGAAAAAGCTGTTCTAAATTATTACTTGCATCATGCTTGTTCGTGCATTTAACACAACTTTCCACCCTCTCTCTCATATGTGTGTATATATATATATATACACACACACACACACACACACACACACACACACACACACACACACTCCTAGGCAAAAAAAAAGGCCAAGATGGAAAAATATTAAGCTTCTACTGGGTCTAATGGGTTTAACAACAAATCATTGTTCAGGACAGTAGCAAGAATTAAACAAATACTGTAGATCTCTCCCTGCTCTATCAGTCTTGGTTCCATTTATGAGCTTGTTATCAGGCCCTTGATGGGCTGCATCAGGTGTGGCAGATAACCAAATAACGACTAATCTTTTAAGAAAAAAACATCCCAGAAGATATTTTTGGAAAATTCTGTACACCCAGACATGTGTTACTTTGAATTTTACATCAAACATTTTAATCATCATCATGATTTTCCTTTGCGTACAAGAAGACTAAATTTCCTGCTTTTAGCTTTTCCCCAAACAGTTCACTGCAGCAAAAGTAAAAGAGCAAATGGTGGCACAGGCAGTCTCATGAGTGCATTTGTTTAATTCTTGCTAATTATCTGACCAATGATTTGTTGTTAAGACCATTAAAAGCTTAATATTGGGCCATTTTTGGCTTGGCCCATTTTTTTGCCCAGGAGTGTATAGTATGTACAGGAAAATCTTGTGTGTATAGCAGTGATCTTCATACCAGAGGAATAATAGAGTAAGGAGCATCAGAAGTATGGGCTGACATTTATCCATTAGTGCTATTTTGGGGATGGTGTTAAATAGGGATGGGGCAAGACAGTCTGTTCCATGATAGCTGCAAGAGGTGTCAGTGGGTCCTATCAGAGAAACCTTTGATAAAGAAAGTGGTTTGCTGGCATGTCAAGATAAATAGTACCCAAATCTCTGACTCAAGCTGTACTAAAATCCTAAATTGAACTCCTTATTAGGTAATTGCTATTGCCATCGAAAAGGCAGACTAAACTTTAATATTATATACATATACACATAGGTGGGCTATAAAGATACTGTAATCAAACTATAGAATATTAAAGTATTAGAGTATTAGAATCACCAGTGGAGCTGACAAGTGGTAGACCAGATGAGACTATGGAAGAGGTGAGAGCTGTCCTAATAAGGACAGCATCACCTAAAGGTCTTTTTCTTGCCCCCCACACCACTTAAAGTCTTGATAAACATGTCCTTTGCTGTTTAGGCTCTCCTTCTTGTCCAAGATGTCTGTAGACATATCCATATTTGGAACTTAGTCATCATTTATAAAGAGAGTGCAGTGAGAACTAGTGTACTACAGTTCCTGTTCCCAACCAAAGCTTTGAACACTGTTCGCCAATTCCCACAACATCCGTGGAATTCAAGAGATCACAATGGGTGATGCTATCATGGCAGAATTTGGTAAAGCAGCTCCTTTCCTGAGGAAGTCAGAGAAAGAACGACTTGAAGCTCAAACTAGACCTTTTGACATCAAAACAGAATGCTTTGTTGTGGATGAAAAAGTGGAATATGTCAAAGGACAAATAATCAGTAAAGAAGAAGGGAAGGCAACTGTGAAGACAGAGGATGGAAGGACGGTAACTGTTAAAGAGACAGATGTTCATCCCCAGAACCCACCTAAATTCGATAAAATCGAGGATATGGCAATGTTCACTTTCCTACATGAGCCTGCAGTGCTGTTTAACCTCAAAGAGCGCTATGCAGCATGGATGATTTATACCTACTCAGGACTGTTTTGTGTAACAGTCAACCCTTATAAATGGCTGCCTGTGTATGATGCAGAAGTAGTTGCTGCCTACCGGGGTAAGAAAAGATCTGAAGCTCCTCCCCATATCTTTTCCATCTCAGATAATGCTTATCAATACATGCTAACAGACAGGGAAAATCAGTCCATCCTTATCACTGGAGAATCTGGTGCTGGTAAGACTGTTAACACCAAGAGAGTAATCCAGTATTTTGCAAGTATTGCAGCTGCTGGTGGAGCAAGTATGGGTAAGAAGGACTCTAACAAAGGGACACTGGAAGATCAAATCATCCAGGCCAACCCTGCACTAGAGGCTTTTGGCAATGCCAAAACACTGAGAAATGACAACTCATCTCGCTTTGGAAAGTTCATTCGCATTCATTTTGGAACAAGTGGTAAACTTTCTTCAGCTGACATTGAAACATACCTGTTGGAAAAATCACGAGTGACCTTTCAGCTAAAGGCAGAAAGGAACTATCACATCTTTTATCAGATATTGACCAATGCAAAGCCCGAGCTGCTGGATATGTTGCTGATTACAAATAATCCATATGATTACTCTTACATCTCCCAAGGAGAAGTAACTGTTCCATCCATTAATGATAGTGAGGAATTAATGGCCACTGACAATGCCTTTGATGTGCTTGGCTTCACCCCAGATGAGAAGATGGGAGTCTACAAACTGACGGGAGCTATCATGCATTATGGCAACATGAAATTCAAGCAGAAACAGAGAGAAGAACAGGCAGAACCAGATGGTACAGAAGCTGCTGACAAGTCAGCCTACCTAATGGGGCTGAACTCTGCTGATCTCCTGAAAGGACTCTGTCATCCAAGGGTTAAAGTAGGCAATGAATATGTCACAAAAGGCCAAGGTGTAGATCAAGTATACTACGCAATTGGTGCACTGGCAAAGTCAGTGTATGAAAAGATGTTCAACTGGATGGTCGTAAGAATCAACCAGTCCTTAGACACAAAGCAGCATCGACAATATTTCATTGGTGTGTTGGATATAGCTGGATTTGAAATCTTTGATTTTAACACATTTGAGCAGCTCTGCATTAATTTCACAAATGAAAAACTGCAACAGTTTTTTAATCACCACATGTTTGTCTTGGAGCAAGAGGAGTACAAAAAGGAAGGGATAGAATGGGAATTCATTGACTTTGGGATGGACTTGCAAGCCTGTATTGATCTGATTGAGAAGCCTCTTGGGATCATGTCTATTCTTGAGGAAGAGTGCATGTTTCCAAAGGCAAGCGACCAGACCTTCAAGGCGAAGCTTTTCGATAATCATTTGGGTAAATCAAGCATGTTCCAGAAGCCACGTGCTGTCAAAGGCAAAGCAGAGGCACACTTTGCACTGGTTCACTATGCTGGCATTGTTGATTACAATATTGCCGGCTGGCTTGTTAAGAACAAAGATCCACTGAATGAAACAGTGGTTGGACTGTATCAGAAGTCATCTCTCAAGCTTCTAAGCCATCTTTTTTCCAGCTATGCAGCAGCAGCTGAATCAGGTGGAAAAGGAGGTAAAAAGAAAGGGTCATCTTTTCAGACCGTATCTGCGCTGCACAGAGAAAATCTTAACAAATTGATGACCAATCTCAAAACTACTCATCCACATTTTGTTCGCTGTTTGATTCCCAATGAGACCAAGACTCCTGGAGTTATGGACAACTGCCTTGTGATGCACCAGCTTCGCTGTAATGGTGTACTGGAGGGTATCAGAATTTGCAGGAAAGGTTTTCCAAACAGAGTACTCTATGGTGATTTCAAGCAGAGGTACAGAATTCTGAATGCATCTGCTATCCCGGAAGGCCAGTTTATTGAAAACAAAAAGAGTGCTGAGAAGCTACTGGGATCACTTGATATTGACCATACACAGTACAGGTTTGGTCACACAAAAGTCTTCTTCAAAGCTGGTCTGCTCGGTTTACTAGAAGAAATGAGAGATGAACAACTTGCCCGTATTATTACCAGGATACAAGCTAATGCTCGAGCTTTGTTAATGAGAGCAGAATATCAAAAATTAGTAGAACGCAGAGATGCACTAATGGTTATTCAGTGGAACATTCGCTCCTTCCTAAGTGTGAAAAACTGGCCTTGGATGAAAATGTTCTTTAAAATAAAGCCTCTTCTCAAGAGTGCTGAGGCTGAGAAAGAAATGGCAAATATGAAAGATGAATTCAACAAAATAAAAGAGGCTCTTGATAAATCTGAAAGTCGAAGAAAAGAGTTAGAGGAGAAAATGGTCACACTTCTTCAAGAAAAGAATGATTTACTTCTCCAGGTGCAGTCAGAGCAAGATACACTGATAGATGCTGAAGAGCGTTGTGAACAGTTGATAAAGAGCAAAATCCAACTGGAAGCTAAAGTTAAAGAGATGACTGAGCGGATTGAAGATGAAGAAGAGATAAATGCTGAACTCACAGCCAAAAAGCGTAAGCTGGAAGATGAATGCTCTGAGCTAAAGAAAGACATTGATGACCTTGAGCTAACTCTAGCCAAGGTTGAGAAAGAGAAACATGCTACTGAGAATAAAGTGAAGAACCTCACTGAGGAAATGGCCTCCCAAGATGAGATTATAGTGAAGCTCACAAAAGAGAAAAAAGCTCTACAGGAGGCTCAGCAGCAGACACTAGATGACCTTCAGAGTGAAGAAGATAAAGCAAACACATTGACAAAAGCTAAACTTAAGCTCGAGCAGCAAGTGGATGACCTTGAAGGGACTCTAGAACAAGAAAAAAAGGTTAGGATGGATCTTGAACGTGCCAAGAGAAAGTTGGAGGGAGACTTCAAATTGATTCAAGAGAATATAATGGATTTAGAGAATGACAAGCAGCAGCAAGAGGAGAAACTGAAGAAGAAAGATTTTGAAATAAATCAACTCAATGGAAAGATTGAAAATGAGCAGATAGCTGTAGTGCAACTGCAAAAAAAATTAAAAGAAAGCCAAGCTCGTATAGAGGAACTGGAGGAAGAGTTGGATGCTGAACGTGCAGCCCGAGCAAAGGTGGAAAAACAGCGATGTGATATCTCTCGTGAGTTAGAAGACATTAGTGAACGGCTTGAGGAGGCAGGTGGAGCCACATCTGCCCAAGTGGAGCTCAACAAGAAAAGAGAAGCGGAGTTTCAGAAATTGCGCAGGGATCTTGAGGAATCTACCCTACAGCACGAAGCCACTTCTGCTGCCCTGAGAAAAAAACATGCTGATAGTGTGGCTGAACTTGGTGAACAAATTGACAATCTACAACGAGTCAAGCAAAAGTTAGAGAAAGAAAAGACAGAGCTAAAGTTGGAAATGGATGACTTGGCCTCAAACATGGAGAGCATTGTGAAAGCCAAGGTGAATCTTGAAAAGCTGTGCCGTTCCTTGGAGGATCAGATGAATGAACATAGGTCCAAGGCTGATGAGGCTCAGAGGGCTCTTAACGACTTCTCAACGCAAAGAGCCAAGTTGCTAACTGAAAATGGGGAACTTGGACGGCAGCTTGAGGAAAAAGAATGCCTGATCTCTCAACTCACAAGAGGAAAAAGTTCCTACACGCAACAATTAGAGGACCTGAGAAGGCAGCTTGAAGAAGAAGTCAAAGCAAAGAATGCACTTGCTCATGCAGTGCAGTCTTCTCGTCATGACTGTGATTTGCTGAGAGACCAGCTTGAGGAGGAACAGGAGGCTAAAGCAGAGCTTCAGCGGGCATTATCCAAGGCAAATACGGAAGTTGCAACATGGAGGGCTAAGTATGAGACAGATGGCATTCAGAGAACAGAGGAACTAGAAGAGGCCAAGAAAAAACTTGTTCAAAGGCTCCAAGAGGCAGAGGAGGCAGTAGAAGCAGTTAATGCAAAGTGTTCCTCTCTTGAAAAAACTAAACATCGTCTGCAAAATGAGATTGAAGATCTTATGCTTGATCTTGAACGCTCAAATGCTGCATCTGCTGCTCTGGACAAGAAACAGCGAGCCTTTGATAAGGTCATAGCAGAGTGGAAGCAGAAGTATGAAGAGTCACAGTGTGAGCTGGAAGCATCACAGAAGGAAGCACGAAACCTGAGTACTGAACTCTTCAAACTTAAAAATGCTTATGAAGAATGTCTTGATCAACTTGAGACTATCAAAAGGGAGAACAAGAATCTGCAAGAAGAAATATCAGACCTGACAGATCAGCTTGGTGAAGGAGGTAAGAGTGTTCATGAGCTGGAGAAACTTAGAAAACAATTAGAACAAGAGAAAGCAGAGCTGCAGTCTGCACTAGAGGAAGCTGAGGCCTCTGTAGAACACGAGGAAAGCAAGATCCTGCGTGCCCAACTTGAGTTCAATCAGGTAAAGGCAGATATTGAAAGAAAGTTGGTAGAGAAGGATGAGGAGATGGAGCAGGCAAAGAGGAACTACCAACGAATGGTGGAAACTTTACAGAGTTCTCTAGAGGCAGAAACAAGAAGCCGTAATGAAGCATTAAGAGTCAAGAAAAAGATGGAGGGAGACTTAAATGAGATGGAAATTCAGCTAAATCAAGCCAACAGACAGGCAGCTGATGCACAGAAACAACTGAAGATGGTCCAGTCATATTTGAAGGACACTCAGCTTCAACTGGATGATTCTGCTCATAGTAATGAAGATCTCAAAGAGAACATTGCCCTGTTAGAACGGAGAAATAACCTCCTTCAAGCAGAGCTTGAGGAGCTAAGGGCAATGTTGGAACAAACTGAGAGGGGGCGTAAGCTGGCTGAGCAAGAACTTACAGATGCAACAGAGAGGATGCAGCTACTGCATTCTCAAAACACTAGCCTGATCAACCAAAAGAAGAAACATGAGGCTGATTTGGTACAGCTACAGAGTGAGATGGAAGAGGTGGTACAAGAGAACCGCAATGCTGAGGAGAAAGCAAAAAAGGCAATAACTGATGCGGCTATGATGGCAGAGGAGCTAAAGAAAGAGCAAGACACAAGTGCTCATCTTGAGAGAATGAAAAAAAACATGGAGCAAACGATCAAAGACTTGCAGCACCGGCTAGATGAAGCCGAACAAATAGCTATGAAGGGTGGAAAGAAACAGCTTCAGAAACTGGAAGCTCGCATCCGTGAACTTGAGAATGAACTGGAAGCAGAGCAAAAACGAGGTACAGAATCTACAAAAGGGGTTCGCAAGTATGAGCGCCGCATTAAGGAACTCACCTATCAGGCTGAAGAAGATCGTAAGAATATGGCAAGACTCCAGGATTTGGTTGACAAGCTACAGCTCAAAGTCAAGTCCTACAAGCGTTCGGCTGAAGAGGCAGAAGAGCAAGCAAATTCCAACTTAGCCAAGATAAGAAAACTACAGCATGAGCTTGAAGAGGCAGAAGAGCGTGCAGATATTGCTGAATCCCAGGTGAACAAACTACGTGCAAAAACTAGGGATGGTGTGCCTGGTAAAAAATCTCAGGATGAGTAGAAGCAAGACCCAAATTATGGATATTACTAAATGTGTTGCTAGTTTAGATTAGTTTGGACTCAATCAACTGAAATTATTCATTAGATTATAAAAATTATAATTTGTTATATTTAATAACAATATATTATATTTAAAACAATTTAATATTTGTTTAAAATTGATGCTTTCCAGAAACTGCATGCATTTTGTGATTAAACACCATTAACTAAGAATTATTGATATTTATTACATTTTCCATTACATAAATTAAAAAAAAAAAAATTGAAATTCTCAAATCATGTCATAAAAATGCTTCCAATGTACTTTAGTAGTTTTGTATAAGTAAACATGCCATTGACTCATTTCACTGTCACTCGGTTGTGATTTTTTTCTAATTTCTTGATGAATCAGCATAAAACATAACTTACTTCCCTCCTGAAGGGAAACCTCTACCATTCACTAATGCTCAGCAAAAATGCTTAGTAAAAAAAAATTCACTTCACCAGATTAGGGCAATAAAATAAACAAATTTTGATATGATATTAATCCTGTAACCAACCTGTTTCTTAAAACATCTAACAAAATCTCATTTAACAGCAATGTATACAAAGAGATGGTTAAAGGTGCAAATTGAATCTAAAACCAACAGTTTTTTTTACAGATAAAGATTTTTTTTTTTTAGAAAATTTATCAGAGCTAAATAGTACTGATTGAAAACTCTTTACTTTTTAAAGCTTAAGCTTTAATGGAATACATCATTTGCACATGAAGTACAGAAAATAAGTAATGACCCAATGAATGAGTTTACACTTAACAGTAGACTTTATTGATAACCCATCATAGTGTGGGTTCCACTAAATGCCATAATTGGGTTTAAATACAAGTACAAACAATGTCAACAGAAAGTCCAAGTTTGCCTCCAACAATCTCCAATCTTACAAATCCCACTGACTCACACACACAGTTCCAACAGCTTTGGATAGGCTTTGTAATGTACATACAATGTCAGAAATAAAATCATTTTGTACAGTATTACTGAGGCAAACAACATGCTTCAAGTTAGACCAGAAACAACATTTTCTTCTAACACAGATCATCATAATGTTGTATTGACTGAAAAAAAAAAAAACATGTGCTGTTACCACAGTGACCATGGTTATCTAAAGAGATCAGAGGTCTCAAGTACAAATAATACAGACTATACAAAAAATGCATCCCTTTTGAATGGTAAAGACAGTTTGTGCAATTTGTTGCATGGAAAAGACATGGATTCTTAATTTTACAAATTCTTAAGAAATCCTTCTCTTTCATATGAATGAAATCACAGAACTAGGCTCATGGTGAGTTTCTACTTTCCTACAATTTTAATAATTACGTTTAAGATGAGCTACCTGAATTCTAGGAAACCAGCACAGGTAGACATTTCTAAATAAATCTAACATTATTTTGTTATTATTAGTATCAATGCTTATAAAATAGCATGAGTACTAGAGTAAGTACAGTACATAGAATGTTGCTTTGAAGAAGTGACTAAATTTATTAGCAGTTTTACACTATGGAAAGGGGAGACATTGCTTTTTCAAACCTATGTTCAACAGTCACTTAAAAAACATTTTTTTCCTGTTAGATTTAAGTAAGGAGGTACCCTAAAGTGCACTTTTCCATCTGTATTTCACATTTGTTTATGAACTACTGTACCTCAAGAAGTAGTTTTTACATTTTACCATTTATGGTAATTCAGTATTCAGTAACAGGATGTGGTGGATTTCTTTCACTACAGTAGCTGCTGCCTCTTTGTTGCTTTGTGCAATATCAGCATCAGCAGCAGTACTCATACCTATGCAGTGTAAAAAAACGACTGGTTCTAGACAGTAGTATTAAAAGTCCCACTGACTGGTATTCATATAAGGAAGAAAAATATTTTTATAGGTACATACATCAAAATCCCTTTGTTAAGAACCGTTCTACTTCACACCGTAAAATAAAAAAATATATATGCAAATGCAGTTAACTGCTGCATTAATTATTTCTACAGATTTCCAGACTGGGTGGGATAATCCACCAACAGAGGACTCCGTTTTCAGTGTGTATGCCCTGGCAAACACACTGAAAATGGAGGCCATTACATGCTGGTAGGCTGTGCTTGCTGCTGTAATGCAGCATGGTGCTGCGAGTCGGCTTCGCAATCTTTGGGCGCTTCCTCTCGCCGTACATACATGAGGAAGAGTGTTACGGTTGCAAAAGTAGCTGCGTTGACGGGAAAAGCACGGAGAAGAGTGGATGTGAGGCCTCTCGTAAACACACGCCATCCCTCTTGCTCTAAGCTCTTGCGTGTGCAATCCATGATGCCACTATACTGGAACTTGCCTCCAACACCATCTGCCTGTAGCCGAGACTTAATCACATCCACAGGATATGTAGAAAGCCACGAGGCAATGCCTGACATACCACCAGCAAACATCAGTTTAGGGATCATGTACGAGTCATCAGGCTCACAGCCTAGTGAGCGTGTTAGCA
Source organism: Pangasius sanitwongsei (assembly GCA_037576675.1). Lineage (NCBI taxonomy): Eukaryota > Metazoa > Chordata > Actinopteri > Siluriformes > Pangasiidae > Pangasius > Pangasius sanitwongsei. The sequence continues at coordinate 10,521,957 of CM075021.1, forward strand.
CATCGTAGACCAGGAAATACACTCCGAAGGCAGGCGTCTCGCGGATGAGGGTGGTCACCATGCCCTTGTTGACGCCCCGCACACCCTCACGCTGGTATATCCGGGCCAGGCAGTCCAACGAATTTTTGTACACCTTGCGAGTGGACTTCTTCTTTTCACCAGTACCTTGCATCTGCATGCGCGTCTTGGCCAGTTCCATTGGACAACAAATAACACACTGGATGGCTCCCGCAGCTGCTCCTGCTAGGAATTGGTTTGTGGGAGTGTCTTGTTCCAGCAGACGCATGGTGTTGCCTTGCACACCAAAGACAATGGCATTGATGAAAGTCAGGCCCATCATAGGAGAACCAATGCCTTTGTACAGACCAAAAATCTGTAGGGAAAAAACAGCTGTTAGGGCATAACATTATCATCAATTTATGGCAAAGGCATTGTACTAACCTATTATGATATAGGTTACAGATAGATTTAATGTAATTAACAAATTATTTTAAAATAACACCCAATTATACATTTTCTTCCAGCAAATTAGTTAATCAGGTTCATTTAACTGTAAAATTATGCCAGAAATCTTTGTAGACATAAAACTGGCTGGGTGTGAAGCTACCTTACCATTAACTACTTGGTTCAAGTAGATTCTGTGAATGACCCATGCATTTACAATCTAATTGCTTTCACTGATTTTAATTAATACCATTACAACCAATACTAAAATTAAGCAAATGAACACACAGAAAAAGGTACTGACTGATTCTTGCCGTATGATGGACTGGAAACAGTGAAAGGTTCCCCTGTACAGAGGCTTGTGCGCATTTTGCACTTGAAGCCTGACCTGTGAAAGACAGAGTATGGTTCTACAGAAATCTGAGGAAGTAAACATGAGTCTCCAAAATTAAGGAGGTAAAGTGTGTTCAAAAACAGAGTGGAACTATGGAAATGGGCAGAGGCATGCTGATCAATTGGTACACCAAACCTTTTCTCAAGGCTTTGTAGTTACATTCATTGGTAACACTTTAATATAAGTTTTATGTAAGAAAAACTATATCTAATAATTATATAGGAAGAAACTGTCTTTACATTATATTTGTTTCATGATTCCATGCTTTATATCCTCTCAGAGAAAGTGAATATGCACTATGTCCTAACCAAAAATGCATTTTATGGCCATCTGTAGTAATTAGACCAATTTCTTTTGCAAGTAACACAAATCAAATGCAATATATAGTTCTGAATAGACAATCATCTCTTTATTTATAAGGGATGAGGCCTATACATTATCATATTTCACCTGTGTTTTGAAAAATACATTATATTTTTAATAGTGTCTTTTAAAAGGGGAATTAACTGTAAACACAGAGGCACCATTAAATGCAGAGCCCATAGGTCATTACTAAGAGGATTGCATGTAGACCAATGTACTCACCTTTACAGTGTCAAAAGGATGTCCCACTAGAACCCCAGCAGCACCTGAACAGTGGAAATGCAATCTGGTATAATTAGGCCTATCTACACAAATATCCTAAACAAAATGTATGCCAACATTTGTGGTTTTTTAGCTGTCTTGTACTGACAAATGTATAAGACTGGGGAGCATTTATTAATCTGTGAAGTATCTATATTAGACTGACCACCATTTGGAATACAATGACAAAAATGTGTGCAAAATTCTTTATACTGTAGTACTGTGTTATTGTAACTAATATTCATTAACCTTTTCTTAGTATTGGATGTACATTAAAAACACTACTGGAATAAATACAGCTAGAGTGGATACAGTGTGGATGCCCGGCCGTTTTTGCAGGATTAGATAAGGATCAGGTGGAAAGTGGCTATTCGGGTTTCCGAGGCACTTCCAAAAACCAGAAACATTTAGAGTGATTAATGCATATATAAAATTTGCCTTACATACTGGAAAACCACAGTGTTTGTTGATTACTAATAAGGTCGGTCTATATTACATGTTGAGCCTTAATGTGACTGCAGTACCTCAACATTACTCTTTCCCTTCATTTAAGTTCTGAAACCATAGCCATTTAGTTATGGTTTTCAACCACCAAAACAAGGACATAAAGTACCAGATTCACACTACAAAAATCACCATACTTTTGGAGTTTAATCCAAAAGACAGAAACTGGTTACAGTGTATAGCAGGGGATGTAAGAAAAAATTAACACCATACTCTCTAAATGTTCGACGCGCTCTCTTAGCTCTATGAGTATAGTATCAGAGCTGGCCTTGCACTCTGACTCCAGCTTGGTAACAAGGGGGGGGTTAGTCTCTTTCTTTCTTCCTTTGTTCGTTCCTTCTGTCTAGCGAAAAGTCCACAACTGACAACAATTACTTTGCATAATGATTCAGGAGAATTTCATCTGAAAAAGGCTGAGCCTGGGACAACTGTTCAACATTTGGGTCAACTATGCAACTGAACAAATAACTTTACTGAAATGACTCAGTTAACTCAGTCACTGAATAGACTCAATAATTTCACCTTTAGTGATGACTGGCAAAGGGTAGGCTGTGGCAGCAAAATGTCCAGTTCATGTTTTAGATAGAAGGAGTGCCTCTCAGACCTGTGTGCCAAAGTCTTGTCCAGGTACTATTGGCAGGTGGCACACTTAGTTAGGCTCAGGCTATCGAGTTTGAGCTAAAGGCTTATATTTACTCGCTGTTAACTGCACGTATGTATTCGCAAGATGGCCGGTGCGTATCCTGCAGTCATTTGGTGCATTGCTTGTGCACGTCCTCAGAAATTAACGCAAGGCAATTATATGGTGCACTACCAATGTAAATAGTGTAGGCAGTATAGCACCATGTGACACTCTGTCCCCAACTGACTAAACAAAGTCACATCGTGTCTCAAATCGCACACTTGTATACTACTCTAGACCGTTACTGAGTACTAATAATAATGGTTTTCCTATTACAGTTAGTGTTTGAATTGTAAAAATCTCTTAAACCTACCGAAACGTCTGTTTTGAGTAACACTCTTCTGAATTTTCTAGCTTAGTAAGTACTTTTGAATGTAAGGTCAGAGTTTTCGATTCAAGAAACAGCCCAATGACAACAATCATGCTTATGGCAGAAAGTTTTAAAAAAGAAATGGAGCTTGGCAGTCTGTTTAACATCACTGTGCATGAAATCACTAAATATATAGTTCGACTTGGAAACCAGGTGGACAGAGATGTTTTGGCTCTGATGTACCATCTAGTGGACACATTTAATCCTCTAGATGTAAATAAGATACACAAGGGTGTATTAAGAAAAGGTTAAGAAACGCAGTGAGCTACTGCACACCACTGTTATGTCTCCTTTTGCCTGGAGCCTGTAGGAATGTTGCCTGTATGTCTGTACCAGTTATGCAAGGATTTTAAATTAAGGACCAGGACCCCAACTGTACACTATATTAGGGGTACAATCCACATTCACTATTACATCATACACTTTGTGAATCAGCAAGCCAGCTCTTTTATATTCAGCTATATGCCACAGTGACTGATGTGCAGGGTTCATCTTCTTGTACCACTAGTGATGCAATCAGTGTCACTATCTGGGGCATCTTAACTTTAGTAATTCTGCATCTGCCATTGTAGCTAGCATGTATGCCCTTTTATCAGGTAGCAACTTTAATGTGCTTTTGAATACGCATAAGAGCTCTTTAATGATTGATGCATAGTGAAACAGTCCAGTCACTCACTTGGTTAACTATACCATGAAATGGGTTAGGCATTTGATCAGGGGTGTCAAGTGGAAGACACAGATTTGGTTTCACTAGGAAGCTTTAATATCAGCCTGCACGCATTCGCTGCTGCTGAGCTGCACTCTTGTATTACACTCTGATCAACAGAATGCTCTGATGGTGGACTATCAGCACACTACACCAGAGTGGGCTCATTATTCAAGTTTAGATAATGAGAAGCAGCCACTGAGAGTACATCAGTGTCTATCTGTATATGTGAGGCAGCTGTACTAACCGCCAAATTCTTCCAACATTGTTAAAGCGCTCACACTTCCCATTCCTGGGGGTTGAGCAGCAGAGCCTTCTGCCCATTCCTGTCCCTGCCGCAACATCACAGCAAAGGAGCTTACCTTTTCTTCTTAGGGGGCTCCATAGACATGTCAGCTGTTCACTTCACTCCCTGCTGTGACCAAGCAGCATCAGAGGAAGGATAATTAATAATCAGCAGTATTTCCATAGCCTGCGAACTTTACACATCGCTATTGGCATTACGCTGAAGTTAGGGCAAGGCTCTGTACATGCTTTCCAAAGATGCTCCAGTCCCAAACAATTTGGGCATTAATCATTGTCCATCATCCAAAGCCATCCTGCCCTGAAATACAAGAGGTTGGGAAAGTTCAACAATTTACAAGAAGTTATGAATTTCTGAATTTACAAAATTATTTAATTAGTTAATCTGCTTCCACAGGGCCCATGCTGCTACAAGCCAACACAAACAATAGGCCATGTGTCTGTTTTAAGGACACAGTCATCCAGGGCAAGAATAGTAACAAGTCAAAGTTTTCCACTACCAAATATGAACCTCACAGACGCTGTGAATGATTTCTTTAGCCCAGACTGAATCAGCAAGTGGCTGTCTGAATGCAGCAGAACGAGTTCGCTGTGCGTGTGCACACGTCTGTGTGCGTGTGTTTCTTCGTGTTTTCATCTAGTTTTAGAGACTGACACAGAAGGGTGATGTTGGACACTGGTGTATGGTACTCTTATTTGGTGGATTCAAAATGCTCTAACATTTCGGTCCATGTCAGCACTGTAACTTACAAGGAAGCTGAAGTGCTTCCACACACCAGACCTTAAACATTTGGCAGAATCTTCCAGTTCTTGCTTGTGGCTAACCATAGCCATTTCTACTTATCCCAAGCTAGTACACTAGTATGCTATTATGTTAACATATTGGTTTGAGAAAAACAACTTGCTTAGAAGAAGAAGCGTGTTTTTTTTGTTGTTTTTTTAACTATCATGGCTTCTCCTGATTGGAGATAAAGAATAGGTTTTTTAGAGGAGGAAGTGTGGGCTTGAGTTTAAATGTTTCTTACATGTCACATGCTATGTAAGAAACATTTAAGCTTAACATATCACATAATAAAAGAGGTATTTTATGAGAAATGGCCTACTTCAGCTGTGACTGAATCGCTTGATACGCAGATGTATCACATCAACAGCCTCATCTTGAACAATACAATATACAGTCGGAAGTATTTGGACAATGACGGAGTTTTTGTGATTTTGCCTTTATACACCACAATGGATTTGAAACAAAATCAAGATGTGATCGAAGTGTAGACTTTCAGCTTTATTTTAAGAGGTTCCACAAAAATATGGCATTTAACATTTAGG
>CM075021.1:10538561-10560897 GCA_037576675.1 Pangasius sanitwongsei
GTCATTCACTCCCCCCACCTACAATCCCTGCCGGCCCAAGACTCGAACCCGCGACCTTCAGGTTCACCTTTGGGTTGCAAGTCCGACTCTCTAACCATTAGGCCATGACTGCCCCCAGGGGACTTAAAATTGCACATACATAGTACTAAAAATGGTCTTCCCCTCATCATCGTCATGAAGCGGGTTACAGGCACTTTGGAGGTTGAGATTTGTCAATATGGATCTTAATTCTCTAAAGCTGATGGGCCAAGGGGTAGTCGATACTTGATGGTAATCTGATTGAGGCCACAGTTTCTAATGTAGGGTATAGTGAGTAGGGAGCCATTTGAACACAGCATTAGTCAACACCTTCTGACTAATTAAATTTGAGAATTCAACAGTCTTGTGGTATAATATTGTATTATATTGTATTGTATTATAATATGTAAATAACTCCTTATTCCTCAGCTATGCCTGCAAAAAGCCATACATGTCTACATTTTTTTTTTACAAAGCAATTAAATTACAAGTATTGCTTCTAAATACTATAACTTTGTGTATCCCTACATAGAGATTTTTCCTTTTGAAGGAAACCATTTGAGCAAAAATATATGACAAGTAGGTCATTTCAAACACTTTTATCAGAATTACAACACAAAGAGGCATCTGGGTCTTTTTGAAAGGGAGAATTACACAGTCACATCAAACAGACTTGAATTTTTTTTGTTCCTTTTTCTGTAATTGAAGTGTAAATGTATTTCTCCTTTATATAGTGGGCAATTATCTAAACATGTAAACAAGGACTTATATCTCCATTATATACATCTCCATGTCTCAGTAATTTAAAAAAAAATAGCATAGTGCGCATATATGCATATAAAAATCCCCTTACGAGGTCTGGTTTCTACACCAGATCAAATATCAAGGATATGACTTAGCCTACCTCTCAAAACAAATACATTATGACAGAAATAATTCTCTGTCTCTTCAGCAGAAGCTTGTGAGTGGATCTATTTTGATCTTTTTTTTTTTATGGCACCCTGCTGGTGGCAGATGGTAATTTCCAGCCGCCTCACCTGATCTTTCAGCTGCCACTCAAAGCACTGACTCAGGGGTGGAGCAGAAATAAGAAACATATAATGTTTGGACTGCTTAAGCACCCATCCCATGGCATAGGGCATCTTCCATTCCACTGAGTGAGTATGTGAATATACACAGAATATGCATACTAAGTCTATGGGGATTGATAGAGTGATGGGAAGTAAAATCAGGTGTAGAGTAGTAGGACAGGATCTGAAAGGGAGATCAAAGCAATGTCTGGCTCAAAATTAGACTGGTACAGTGTTTTAAAATTGGACTGGTACAATGAGCTCTATGGATTACACAAGTTTATCTAAACTCAAACTACAACTAAATGTGATCACCTTGTATCACTATTTTTAATCGTATATATTTTAACTTTTTTATGTTCAAAGTGAAATAATGGTACAATGTTAATTGTTAATTGTTAATTAAATAAATTAATTACCTATGTGGTCCAGCCAGCCTTGTGACAGTTTGTTTTGTATTTTAGTTTGTATGAAAGTCTCTTAACAAAAATCAATTCATTTTGGCTATTTCAACGTGGCTCACAATTTTATATACCTTTTAAGTGTAAAACAATTAAAATCACACATAATTATTTAGGGTGTTAGCATTTTTGTGTATTATATAAATCCAACTCATGATCCAACATTAATTGTTCAATTTTGTTTTGTTTTTTTTTTCAATAATTTATTAATTTATTTATTTTAGTGTCTCCACTGCCTCCATCCACTCAGTGGGGGGCAGCATGTGCTCAGCGGGAGAGTTCAGGCATTTAGTTGCCCACAGCAGAGAGATGCCATTCTGAGCAAGGCACATGCTGCTTGTCCTTCTGTGCCCTCCGTGCTCCTGTACCTCCCAAGCCACTACTCCATGTGACAAGCTTGTACTGTCAAACTGGGTTCAACCAAGGTCAATGTGACACAAAGCACAGACCTGAATAAGATGGAATCAGAGTCCTCAGTACAGCATGGGAGTGAACATTTCAATTTCTATGTACATTACAACACAGCGGAATTTGTATTCCCTGGGTCTCCACCCTTTCCAGAATGTGTTCCTTCAATACATCATAAAAAGAACATATTGTTTCCCCTGCTTCTATAGCAGGAATGTATTGGATGTGGTGCTGGACATGGTGCAATACTCCACTTCCTACCAGATGCCAATCAACAACGTCCAGCTCAGGTTGACCTCAGCTTGAGGTGAAACAACAATCATTTTATTGAGCGTGCATGATTCCTCACCAGCTGAAGAGAGAGATAACATCAGAAAACAAAAACAGAAGTGAGTGTTGAAATGGAGTGGAATGAGTCATCCTGCAGTGAGTCGTCAGAGAGTCAGAAGTTATGTACCCATTATGTACGGTTGTGTTTTGTGTGGCTTGACTTGTCCACAGATCCACATTTGTACCAGGGTCAACAGCTCAAATTCCGGTCAACATCCAAAATATTTAAAATTGTCTAGAATCCATTCATCAATGCCCAGAGGTCATGAAAGATACTTCTGCATATTGAAGGAATTGTGCAGAAATTCCGTAAATCCATTAAGAAATTTAAGTCTGTGCTGTGTAAACACCTCCAGCTTGAAGTTCTGTTTCTCGTATCACCTGGGACAAAACACATCCTCATCTTATGTGTATGAAACATATTAGAAATCATGCTCCAACTTAATGAGAGAACAGCGTTTACACCATAGAATGCCTCTGGTCATGTAAAAAGGTTTCATGCCCTGCAGCCTTTCCACAAACATGCAGAATAATCATCAGCTTCACTGACACCAGAATATGAATTACTTGGCAGCACTTCCAACAGACAGAGGTGTCCTTTGGCCTTGACCAAATGCAAATATGTCAGATGTAGGGGAAAAAATGTGAAAGATGACTTACTTAATGTGCAATGCTTTGGGGTTCAGGTTACCTGGATACAAGAAAGTCACAAATGGTGCAGTTGTCATAAATTCTAGCTTTGTGAAGCTCATGTCATTCAGACATTGCTGAGACTAAGTCACACAGAGTTGTCATTTTTAAGGCTTTGGTTTAGTGGTATTTAGCAACTATCCTGTTAAGTGCCCATCTGTCCTTGTTTGTGAGGCTTAATTTGTAAACATTGCTCCTCTTCCCTTTAACATTGGACATAACTTTGCCTTTAATTTTATGTACCTGTATTTTGACTGTTTGGCCCTTTCATAACATTATTATTGCTTTGAAAACTCACATAACAAGATGCTGACTCATACTGCTAATTGACTTTCAACTTAATGACTCACTTGGGTAGCAGCCTTTACGACTATGGTTTAGTTACTTCAAATTTCTCATGTTATTTTGCCCACCGCTTGTCTTAGTTTAGTCATTCAATGCTGGAAGTGTGACACTAAAGATATACTGACAAACCGCCTAAGGCACTAGCATGTCAATCTGTACAATCTATAGTCTTCCATGTGACCAAGGGCACCCAATAAAGTGTGTGAAACATTAACAAAAATGTAAGTAAATAAGCAATTGTGAAAATGGATGTTCTCTGGGTTTTAAAGGTTGATGGTGGGTCATTCACCCCAAATGCCTGTGTGGAAAAGGGGGGGCCTTAACCAACCTTACTTTCAAGGTTCAAGGCTAGGTTTGTATTTTTCACCAAGCACTGTTACACCTCCACGTTGTGCTTTCTGCTGAATGAAAGGAACAAACAAAGACTCGAACCACTTTGTTCATCCAGGTACATGGCATGTGACTCAGATACAAAGCAATGGGTAGGCCATTGATTCTTGACTACTGTCAAACAAAAAGGACATTTTTTGTAGGCCAAAGTTCAGCACAATTTGGTGATTTCCCTGCTCAGTGATATTTTGGGACTGGGGTTAGGCACCACTGTGGTATGCATACTAAAGCTTGGCACAGTAGCATTTTTGCAAGTACTCTGTTGGGTATTGTTGATCACTATACAAATTATTTTAATAAAGAAAGAACAAATTTCAACCCCATGAGTGCACCTCTCTGACATTTTTATTTATTCATTTTTTTATTTTAAACTTCTTTTGGTAACTTTCAAATTATATATATATATATATATATATATATATATATATATATATATATATATATATATATATATTGCTAGATTTTGTGCCTACATAAAGGCATGGGTTTGCTAAGCATACAATAACTGATCTATAGTGTATGTACAGTAACTTCAGTTGGTCTACATGGTTACAGTAAGACTAGAATGTAAGTTGGGCCTTTCTCACTTACATGACACAAGACATTACTTTCATACTGTTTTCAATTCTGGGCTCATGTATTTTTACTTGCTTAGCTTCTGGTTAGCAATCTAGCGATCATATCATCAAGCAATCATACCTTGCTTATATTTATAAAGATATTGTCATAGGATAACAAACTGGGAAAGAATGTTTTTTCTTCTAAGAAACAGTGTGTTTTTGTGTGTTTATTCCCCTGTGCCCTTCAGCATGTTGATTTGACAGTGCCTTATTGAGAACACACCACAGCAGCATAGTCCAAATATTGTGATAAAGTGTTCTTTCAATACTTATTTCAGGTCAAGTTGTTTTCAAGTGAAGGTTGCTTGTTATCGGGTCAGGTATGAACTGTGACTTTTCTATGGAGCAACCTTTCTGTGTTATTTTATTGTGTAGGGGCTACTCTGGCCAGCTAAGAAGGTTACTTCATTTTACTTCGCTGTTTACAGACATACACAAATGCAAATTAAATGTAGAACATTTTGGTACAGTACATTGTGTACACACCTTACACCATTTCCATATACTCTGATGACAACAACTGCACATAGACTCTCAAGACCGAACAGAACAGTGTGTGAGTTAAATGTTAGTCACCTGGGAGTCACAGCAAAGCATCAAAGCAAATGTGCAGAGGTTGTTAACATGATAGAACTTTGACACACACTGAAAAAGTAAACACAAGTTTTAGTGCAGGGTCACATGTATAGGGTCAAGGCAATATTTCAAAACTTCTGTCACCTTAACAGCAGGTCAGGGCTAACGACACAGAGAGGGTCTCCAACGTGGACGGTGTAACTAAATATTTGTGAAGCATTCAAGGGAGAAAACATAAAGAATTCATATGAATGAAGTCTATAAGGAGATAACATTAGAAACTGAAGTATAATTTTTATACAAGATGCCAATTTACAGTACAGTCCCATTGTGTTTCAAATATATGAAAAACTAGATAGCATTTTAGTAATTTAACCATATATTAATTAAATACATAGAAGTGATAATGCAAGACTGTTCACTTAAAATATGTGGAGAAAAAGGTCAAAATAAGGTTTCTATTTCTTATATTTCTTTGTCGTCATCTTCTTCGTCTTCTTCTACTACTTCTTATTATTATTAGTAGTAGTAGTAGTAGTAGTAGATTTTTTCATAGTACCTAATGTCTGTTATATTTACTACTAAGCATGTTAACTGCTTTATTGCAGAGCTTGGCACTAATTAGGCACAATTGCCTAACTCATTTCCAATAAGGTGGCACAGTGGTGCAGCAGATAGTGTTGATGTCTCACAGCTCCAGGCTTTGAACCTGAGCTTTTTATTGCGTTCTACATGTTGTATGTTTCCTCCAGGTACTCTTGTTTCTTGCCTTCAAAAAACATGCCACCGCTGGAGTACTCTGATCAATATTAACTGCATTTGTGGCTTTACTAAAACTTCACTGAATATAGTTATCATCTGCTAACTGCTAAACAGAAATGTACATATTGTCGAACAAAGACTTTCTTTGTCAGGCTTGCTTCTTCAAATCTGCTTTTATGTTTCTGCTCAATGGTGCTTCGAAATGTCATGGCTCCTCTGTGGGGGCTTGTCAAAGGCCTTTACAGTTAATTATTAGTTCCTATGTGCATGACGTCACATGCAGATCAGCCATTTAACAAGCCACCAATGGATGTCCCATTTTCTCCTTTTGTGCCATGCCAAACTCATGCCCATCAATGAACAATTATCTCATAACAGACAGTTGGTAGTGCTGAAATTGATCAACAGCAATTTAAGCATGGAGCAAAAATCCAGACTAATAGGCTCAAACTCATTAACTCACTGTCTCACTGAAAACACTACAGCCGTCCATGGCCAGGCATCAAAACAGCATAACTGGCTTTGCTATCTGAGTGGGAGGAATGGAATTACTCTATCCACTGTCAATTAGAATGACACTAGCCAATCATGGGCATCTGTGAGCTTGTGTATGTGGAAGAGTGCAGTTAGAGCCTTCCCCCAAGAGTGTTCAGTTTCCTGTGATGTAGGATGAGCAGCAGTTAAAAAAAGATGCTAGCTCGTTTTGGAGGATGCTATCCTTCATTCTTTCTGGTTGGTAGCTGTTGTGTGATGGGGAGAGCCTGCTAGTTGTTGGGAATTTGCAAATGAAGTGGGAGAAAATGGGGTTTTAAAAAAAATCATAAATTTAATCAGAAATATGAACTTATTATATGCCTCATGAAGTTAAAATAGCCCATCTTTTCAAAGATAATGGATAATGGATATTATATTTAAACTATAGAATTGTATAGTTATAGTTTAATTCAAAACTTACAAAACCTGACTATAATAGTTTTCTCTGGGAAACTCTTAATTATGAGAATCAGAATTAATCTTTTTTTTTTTAGGTTTCTAAGGTCAGTTGACCACTCATAGAAAGTTAAATTCAAAATCTGTGATTCTATACTCTGTGACATTTCAGTAATTTTCATACCTTATTAAATTAACATTCAGAAGTAAATATGAGCAAAACGGCAGGAGTAGCCCCTGCTGTTTTTTTTTTTTTTAATCTCTTTGGATTGGGAGAATATAATCCTACTAAATTCATATGAAGCTCAGAATGCAAGCCAGTATATGCATTATCTTTAGATTAAATTCACAACTGATTATAGGGTCCTGGTCCTGAGGGTCCTGAACTTCATCAGCTGTACTTATCTAAGAGGTAATTACATCGTGTAAATAAACACAAATAATCAGTCAAAAGGACACACTAGATAAATTTGTTACTATGACAAATCTAAATAGAAAAAGTTAATATCTATTTATACATTTATTTCAGAATCACAATGTATTATCTTATCTTAATAATTTTCAAAGATTTTACTTTAAACAAGTAGTTTTTACTAAATTAAATTGTTTTCCTAAACATGTACTTTTCATTTAGAACTTTGGAGATGCAGTGAGGAGCTTGGCCTAATTGGGAACTTTAAGAAAAGCCCAAAGATCCACAAATAAACATGACAGGATGTGCTTCAACTGATGTGATCTTCTTTTGACCACAAGTAGGCAATCTTAATGCATGAACCACATACACAGTTCCAGACAGTTTGAGTGAAAATGTTGAAATTTGCCCCCTTTTTTTTAACCCTTGTGCAGATACATTTTAATCTTCTCTGAATGTATAGTGCACATCAAGCTCTTGTGTATTAAGAGTTCATTGAGGTCACCTTTGATCATTTGTAACTTTGCGCGCACGTGCTTTTGGGGTAATACCCAACAAGCACATGATCTAAAGCTCTGTCTTTTAACTCCACCAGTAACATAGAAAGCAGTGTTAATTATATATGCTTAATTCCTTATTGACATGACCATAGACCACTGAGGGTATATTATATACAAGTATACATGAAGATATTTATTGAAACAAACTATTCTAAGCCATAAATGAATGATAATAATGATAAACTTCAGGCTATATAAATTACAGCTACAGCTACAGCTACAGTAGATGACACTTGAGGTTAACATTTTTACTAATGGCAGTGGTTGTACTAAGCTTAACTTTCTGTTGTTTTACTTTAGGTAATCCCTCTAAGAATGCACCTCTTTTTTTGATGACCTGAATCTTCTTAACAACGACCAAGCTCATAATACCTTACCCTAGTTTACCTTAGCAAACCAAAGCATATTTAATGGATTTCTATGTCACAAGTTAATTTGGAGTCATTTCAGGTCACTGTCCAAATGACTTCAGTGGAACTGCTTCATAAAATTAACCCAGCTTTGAGGAAATGGGGTCAGTGAGCATGGTGCTTTACCATGGAGAAGTCTGATCCAGGACAGCAGAACCCCTTCATTTCATTTACCTCCAGGAATGTTTTGCTCTTCGTGTTTGCTGAAAATGACACAGTGAATGCTTCAAAAGCCACTCTGCTCCATTTACTCTAGTTTGATCCAAGAGAAACCATTATCAGTCATAAAGTTCCAAGGGCTCAACAAACCTTGTGTTTTTTTTACAATCTCCACAGTGCAATGTACGTGACTGAGAAGTGGTTTTAGTTTGATTAGCGCCTGACTGCTCTGCTAAGATGAGATAGAGGGCAATCCCTACAAAAAGTGTTACTGACTTAAAACATTTGTGCCGGATGCTTTGCATGCTTAGTCCTTTCTGACCACTGCCCCAGGAGGAACTGTGTTGTCCTGATTTGACCTGGTAGCACTGTCACGGTAGCACTGTGAACAGCCCTGTTGTAGCACACAGAAGATTTATCCTGTAAGCTTTTTTCCAGTTGTAATTAGAGTGTTTTAACGTTTGTGGGTTTGGTTGGGTTTTTTGTTATTGTTAGGTGAACAGGCATTTTGCCTCATTAACAACACACAAAGTCCGTAAACACTGTACTGTTCCCTTATTTTCAGTAGGTTGGATAAATGAAACATATATACAGGGTACATATACAGTACATAGGAGAATTTCTGAATCAGCAGTGGCTAGAATTGTTTTGTATTATTATTTTGATTATTAGTTTATTAGATTCTTATTATTATATATTTGAACAGATATTTTTTACAGATCCAAAAATAGAATAAAACAACTCATTTCTAATACTATTTTCAATGAGTGTTAAAAATTGATGTGAGGAAAACAGTCACTGAAATCAAACTCTTTTTAGTAACTGAATGTGGAATCTTTGCACTATAATGTCTTGGACACATTTTATATTAGGGGTGTAATGCAAAAACTCTATCTGTATTTGTTTAAAGTTCTATATATTCATATATGTATACATATTCATATTTCCAAGTTTAATTAGTTCAGTAAATATCAGATCAAAAGAATTGCTAAATTCCGTCGGCATTCCTTTTTTAATTTATGTGGCTCCTACCACTATGCCTCAGAAACACTGGAAAACACAGTAAAAAAGAAGGTCCCGTAAAAAAAGAAAAATGAATTGTTCATTCACAAATTATACCAACAACTAGCAATTTGCAGAACATAACTTTATTCAGCTTCTGAGCAAATGGTCCTGTGGAATTTTCTGACAAGCTTTCTGTACTATATGGCCAAAAGTATGTGGACACCTGACCATCACACCCATATGTGGGCCTTCACCAAACTGTTACCACAAATTTGGAAGCACACAATTGTCTAGAATGTCTTTATATGGTGTAGAATTAAGAATTCTTAATTCTTCATCAGTTCCATCATGACAATGCCCCTTTGCATAAAGAGAGGTCCATAAAGACATGGTTTGCCAAGATTGGCCTGCACAGAGCCCTGACCTCAACCCTTTTCAGAAGAGTGAAGGTTTTTATAACAGCAAATGGGAAGTAAATCTATAGTGGGATGTTCAACAAGCACACATGGGTGTGACTGGTCAAGTGTCCACATACTTTTGGCCATACAGTGTATCATATCAGTGTATCTACTGTGAGTAAGAAAGCAAGCTAACCACCTTTCAAAGCAACAATATCTTTCCCCAATCAGGAAACTGTTGTTTCTAGTTGACAATAGCCATTTTATAATATTAGATTTACATTGGTTTTTAGGTTTGTTACATTGCAGAAGGATCTAAAATGTTTCACTGGACATCTATTATAAAACTGAGACACGGTGCTGTTGCTAGTCAAAATGGGGTCCATTAAGCTACATTTCATTATAATGCCTGTATGATTTTCTGGGAATATTACAATAGAGAATGTTAATTTAAGAATGAGGACAAACATGTACAATAAATGTACAAGTTGATTTTTTTTAATGATTATTTTTTGGGGACCTCAGCAGAGATTTTCTGCCCTGTGCCTTCTGTGGGTCTGCGTGGACTTGACCGGTGGCTCTACAAATAAATCAGAAATGTATACATCACTGTTAACTTGTTTCCCATGCAAAGGGAACAAAAAAAAGGAAAAAAGAACAAAACTGCATCTCTCTTGTCCAATGCCTGAACGTTTTGACTAGTTTCAAGTCTTTTTGTGTGATTTTTGAGTTGGCGTAGGAATTTATTAAAGCTGTCGTACTCAAAAGCTTCATACTTTGTGGCTTTGGAGGTCCACATAAAGTCAAAACTTCACATGCCTTTTTTGTTTTGTCCCACAAGACAGATTCACACCTAGTCTCAACATAAAGCTTTCTTAAAAAAAAAAAAAAAAAAAAAGTGCACTTAACACATTAACTGTTCATTCAGAATAATTTATTTGTATTCAGATACATCTTTGCTGTATATTTATACCACACACAGGTTTGATGATAAAATGATAATAATTAAATATTTTAAATATAATAATGAAATACTAAAATGATAAAAGTTTGCTTCAGTTACATAGCATCATATAGTGTCATATTGATTCATATTGATTAATGTATATCACAGTGTTAAACTAACAACAGATTAACTCATACATGCATGTGAAATTCAAGCACACACCACATGGAATGTGTTGCTTTGACATGAGTTACTATTTAATGCACTTTGCAGACAGTTGTAATTCTGCATGACCTCATGGTAGTACCCAAGCGGCTAATTTATGGATAATCTTTTCGACGATGGCAATAGATTAAAGCAAGCAATTTGCATATGATTTTAATTAAATGAATGTCACAGAGCAAATAACGATTTAAATATCTTAAACAATGTAGGGACAATAACACTATTTCTCTAACCTACAACAACTGGCTACACCAAGATGTTAAACAGTCATAATATGTCATTTTTCTCTGGCTCTGTGCTTCCTTTACTTCCTATATACACAGTACACAATGCCTTTTTTTTTTCTTGTTTTTTGATGAACCTCTAAAGTGTTACTGTGAAATCATTAAAAAAAAAAAAAAAAAAAGATAACAGATAAACATCTATACAAAAACATTCATCAGCTTTTCTTATATTTTTATTTTATATATGTATATATTGTGTATATTGTGTTCATGACTAATAATAATGTACACAATATATGTATATATTGTGTACATTATTATTAGTCATGACACACGAATAAGCTGAAAGCTATTGAAAAAAATTGAGTATTTAGCAATATTTATCCCTCATCACTGATAAATGTATGGTGTTGCACAGAATTTCCAGTACATGGATTTCATTCCTAGAAAGAGAACAAAAAGCAATAAAACCACAGGAAGCTCTGGGAAGTCAGTCAAAAAAGAAATATGCAATTTGGGATCCTGCTGCCTGGCGTCCAGCTCCACACAGCAGACTCTGTGAAGCTATTAAGAGAGCCAGATTTAAATGGATAAAACAAATTGCAGTTCAGAACAGTAAATGTATTTCACAATCACGCATGTCTGTGCAGAGCAATGTGTTTCTACAGGTGTAATTATGTACAAGTTCACATGTTAAATTTGTGTTGTGAGCATTTGTAAATGCTCAAATTAATTTGCGCCTTTCCCATAGCCTCCACAGCATTTTTCCACTGAGCTTTCAACTTTAACTTATTGCCCTCTAATTTTCTGTGTTGCCGATTACACTCCTTTTAACACAGAGCAAGTTACTATTAAAAAGAGGTTTGCTTTTTAGTTTTTACACATAAAAACCTACGCTTGCTTTTTTCTGTCTGTTCTGGCTTGATCCTTTAGGATTGGAATGTCGGACGTTAGCTTCCATACACCGACATCTATATACATATAGGTCAAATCAACAGTGTTGAATTTCTATAGTTTATGTGAAACAAATGCCACATTAAATCTTCTAGCAGTTTACCACTGATTTTATTGTGCTAGTGTTGACTGCTCTTAGTCAATTTCCTACCCTTTATGAGTTTCCAAGAGCACAAAACCATGGTCCAGTTATACATCATACAACTTCTAAGACCATGCATTTAAATTTATCTTTCCCTCTGCTCTCAAGTCATTCCATGGCTCTATACCTGGTGGTGGTGGGTATATTTTGGTGATAAATCAGTTTCACAACTGGTGATATATCAGCTTCTTAGTTATTTCCTCTTGGGTTTCTGACATTCAAATGAAACAATGACTTTTTGTTTTACTGCAAAGGAAATAAGTATGTTATAGTATGTATGGTTTCTGTTCCAGCACATGTTATTACAGCTGCAGAATAACCGTTGTAGTATTGTGATGTAGTTCAGTCTAGCGGTTAATAGTGAAAGATGGTGTAGTTTCTTTTACCTTTGTATTCTGGAGTTTTAAAACATTACATTTTTTAAATCATCCAGCCAAATGAGCATCATGAACTTGATGTTGTGATGTAATATGGCTATGTAACCACACAGTAATGCTAATCTCATTTTGGTGCTTTTCTAAGCTACCTGTAGTGGTGGGCTGTGGTGAAGCAAGATCCTGTATTACAACCACAGCATGAATGCCAGTGTAAACCCTTTGATATTATGTAACCGTCCTTAAATGGGGAGGATTCTGGACTGCTGCTCTGCCCAGGAGCTTGTCAGAGACAAGGGTTTATAGAGCAGCCTCAACCACTTGGGCTATCAGAGCTTGTCTGCCAGCTCACACTGTGTAAACCAGGTAATAAAGTCTTTAAAAAATAAAAATAAAAAAATAAAAAATAAAAGAGCACTGTAAAAAGTGCAATGACAAGGTCAGAAAATGTTTATCACATTTATCTGATTTCTAATACAGTGGTAACATGTTAGATATACTGCATTTTATCTCAACACTGTCATCCATTTTGTTCACAGTGTCAAAACATTAAAATTGGAAAAATTCTCATAATACTGAGGTAGAAAAAGTTTTTCCCAGCCAACCAAAACGTTGTACTGGAATTATCAATGAAATTAATGAAAGGTGATGACAAAATATGCATTTGAAATATTTTACAAAATGTGGTAAGTAGCAAAAAGCAGTTTCATTTATTTCAATTTAAAATCCATTTTTGTTCATATAGAATCCATTAAAATCCATTTAGAATGAAATGATTTGTATAATCTCGTCATGTCTTGTTCATCAGTCACATAGCTGTCTTCATTAGTGTACTCCTATCTCTGAACTCCTTTGTGATGAAATATTGCACATAAGATAAGCACTTTTCTTCAGAGAACTTCAGTGTCATGAGTTTAAGGCACCATCAGTTTACACCTTGATAATGTGCTTTAAAGTCTACCATCAGATAAAATGTCTTGTTTGGAGCAGGAAGCTAAGCATATTGCACACACCAGAGTTGGGTGAACAAGCGTTTAATCATTGAGAGAGTAAATGAGGTTATCTGTTCAGCCTGTACATGTGTGCGTGAATGTTCTGTGTGAACCCCAGGCTTGTTCATTGCCCCAGATTGCCCCCTGAACCCACATTTCACCATAGATACTAAAGTGTTAATGGACTTTGCCTTACTTAAGCAAACAGGTTTTATTCTGTGGTTTCTACACAGACCATTTTTTAATGTTATATTTATTCAAGATAGGTAAGTAATGAAAAAAGATGACATTTTCTTAAATTGAGGCTGATTCTACACCACAGTGTTCCTTATAGGCTTAATTATATTTTATTTTACACTTGACATGACGTAATGTAAGAGTGTGATGCAAGTAAATGTGATTCACTGTGTACGTGTATTGCTTAATGTTTAAACACTTCTAGGTTTGCTCTCAGGTAAAAACGTGGCATGGATTCAAGCTGTGTCAACATGCACAGAGACCCTGCCAAATATACTGTGAAATAACAACAAAAACATGTACTCCCAAATTGTATTACACTCAATTATACATTCAGCCATATTTATATTCTTGCAATAGCATGAAAACAACATAAAATGGACTTTAACATTTAAACACTGGAACAGACATATATACATACACAATACCTCCACATAAGCAGATGTCCCACTTAAGGTCAAAAATGGTGACCTGGTATGTCCTAGTTATCAAAACACAAACAGTTTGCTTGTCCTGAGTCCACATTTGGCCTCACATGCTCTCAGCATTGAAAACAAGTTGGAGGCTGGGGAGGGTGTCACCCCTCCATTAGACTTGACATTTGGCTTTGCTTCAAGAGGGAATTCCTGTGGCATCTTTGGGCACTGTGCCCTTAAGGGAAATTATAACCCTCTCACTGCAGCGGAAGCACAGCACCTGATAACGAAGTGGTATATCACTTTTTTTTATATTCATATTCGCCAATATGTTATGCAGCTAAACCAAGTAGATGACACTTTACAACATGATTATTTTGCTGTAACCACTGTTCTTCTGTTAGTATTCTGTTGTATACATGCATTATATCTTTGCTCAATCAAAACCCCAAATACATATATGTATTAGGTCACATATAATTGCTTTAATATCATGAGCCAGAGGACATTATTGCTAAATGCTCATTTAAAAATATGCAACCCTTATATCCAGTCTTCTTTAGCTAGAGCATATGCATACCAAACAGATATTCACAGTATCTCCTCTGAAGCTTGATTTGGCCTGTGGCCAAGTAACTCAGTATTCATTGCATAACCATCTTGTTACTTGTGAAAGCAAAATACAGAATATTTGTGCTTCGAGAATATATTTGTCATTCAATAAATTTTCTTAGTTGGTGCCTACCCCATAAATTCACTATACGTAAGACATCCTGAGCATTGTAGAGAGGCATTGTAATGGCTTAGGAAAGAGGAGAGCAACTTATAGAGCTGGAAATTAAAAACAACCTGTGTATATGTTATATAAGCCCTTTTATCACGTTCTCTGTGGTCATTCATTTCATTTCATTCCATTCCACTGGTGGGAGTGGCAGTGGTAACAATCTGAGAAGGTCAGTCAAGACTCTATGTCTAGCCCTAGCCACAGATTTCTGCTCCCAAGCCAACTGTGACATATAATCTCTCTAGTGGGTTCTCGGTTTGTCAGAGGGTCTATGTCCAGTGGTAAATGTCTGATACAGCTCTAGTGGGACCTGACCATAGGGAATCATTGTAAGGTGCCCAAACCACCCCAACTGGCTCCTCTCAGTTCGTAGGAGCAGCACTACTCCGAGACTGTCCCAGATTGTTGTGCTCCTCACCATCATTTGGAACCTTATTTGTACTCATGACCTTATTCTTTCAGTCACTACCCAGAGTTTGTGACCACAGGTGAGGATATGGACATAGATTGATGGGCAAATCAGAAGAAATTTTTGTCCACAAACTGAGCTCCTGTTTCACAACCACAGACTGGTACAGTACCTGTAACACTGCTGCCACTGGCCTGATGTGTTAGTCAATCTCACACTCTCTTTTTCCAGCACTCGTGAATAAGATCCCAAGATACTTAAACTTCTCCACCAGGGGCAAGGTCTCTGAAGGGACTTTCTCATGAAGGGAGCATCTCTCTCTTTTCTGGGAGAGAATCATGGTGTCAGACCCTCAGATTTGTAGGTGCTGATCCCAGCCTCTTCACAGTCAGCACCTACAAGTCTGAGGGTCTGACACCATGGTTCTGACATCATGGTTCAATCAGCTAATTGTTCGAGGACATGTCAGAGGTCCAGATCAGATGATGCAAACATCAAACAACATCATCTGCAAATAAGTGGGATGTTACCTGCATCTTGATATCCTGTCCATGGCTGCATCTTGATATCCTGTCCCTGAAACCACAAACAAGAGTGGAGATAAGACACACTCTTGACAGAGACACCCACCTTGTCTAATGATTTTGACTTGAATCCAAAAATGCAAAGACAATTCTCACTGTGCTCATACAAAGACAAGATGACACAAAATAGCAACCCATATACCCTGTACTCCTGCAGTCACTCCAAAAACAAAACGGCACACAAACATAAGCCTTCTCCAAATCCACAAAACACATGTAGACTGGATTAGCATGATCCCATGACCCCTCAGAATGCTGTGGAAGAGTAAAGGGCAGGTCCATTCTTCCACAGCCAAGGCAGAAGCAGAACTTTTACTCCTCAATCCTAGCTTCTCAAATACATCCTACAGATGAATGCTGGGACGTATCCTCAGTGATGTTCCTGGGGTCTGCAGGTTTTTAAGGTCTTTCAAAAGCAAACACCCTTGCCCAGCTGACTCGGTCAGGGGTGACTGGTCCCCGGCCTGAGTCCCAGCAGCAGTAGACCACGGGCCTGGCCTCTTAATCCAGAGCCTCTTAATCTCTCTGCGGCATCAGTAATAGGACTTTACAGAGTGAGTGGCCTGCAAAGCCTGGAAGTACACAAGCTCCTTCACACGAAAAGGTCTCAGTCAATGAAAGGGACACCCCAAGGGTCTCCTCTAATTCCAAGGCACTTTAGAGGCCTTTTCCATAACTTCTAGAATTATTTAATTTTTTCCTATCATTGAGCAGAATTTACAAATAAAATGTCTCATTGTCTCAGCCTTGCTAAGCATACCATTCCTACACTATGTATATCATTTTAATGTATGTCTTTTCATGTGATAGTCATAGACATATGTCAAAATATAATCAACATCATAATATTGTTGACCAGCCTGATGCCAGGCTAAAAATTTCAGGACAGAAGTCTGGCTTCTCCACTATGAAGATTAGCTGTAACACAGAGACCTATTGATTGTAAGACAGTGGTATGATTATGCCACTTTAATCGTATATTACTTTGGGAGCCAAAAACTTATAAGTGACATAGCATGTCTAATATCATTTTAGTATGCCTAACTGTCCATATATTAGGGCTAGTCTCGTTTAGGTCCTTGAGATAGCTGAAGTAAAGCTGCATAGAAAGAGGATATAGAATTCCAGGAATGTGCTCCTTTTTAAATAATCACCATTAGACTATTAGACTTAAACTTCCTTACTAAGAACTTGCTAATCTGTTACATTACTTGTATTGGTGTTTTTAGACGTGGTGAAAGGTATTTGGAATGTCTGGGTTATTTTTAACAATCCGATTAAGTCTGTGCAGGATTGTAGGCTTGCTTTCTTCTGTCTCTATCAGTCATCATCGCACTGCCGTTTTTACGATCTCATTATTCCTGAATTCTGAAGCTGGGAGAGTTCCTTTCGATGTATTTATATTCTGAAAGGTTTACTTAAAATGTCAGATTTTAATGTCAAAATGTCAAATTTTTTTTACAAAAAATGATGCCACATCTGTACTTTCAAAACTTTCAGAAAACCTGGTCATGTCATATGTTATATGATTATCTTTAATCATAAATAATAATGAAGACAAAATGATTTAACTCTGTTGGAATCATTGGTTCAACAGCAAGAAAAAGGACCAGGGTAAATGAACTGGATTCACTGGCTAATATTTATCATCTGCTTTCCAACATGTGTGATGAATTTCTGAAGTAAAGTAAAAAAAAAAAAAAAATCAGGTCACCATCTGCTTTTACATTTTTTGAAAAGGTGAATTATATGTATGAACCATACCAACTGACTGTATAGTTCTCAACTCACTATGCTGCCTCTGTCAGTCTGAGCATGTGCATGCCCTCTCCCCACAGCTTTCTTACCCAGACTTCTAAATACTAGGCTGGCCTTGTTTGACCCCTTCTTTTCCCCAGTCTCAATCCTCACTGCTTGAGCTGCTACTCATTGGGTTGTAGCCAGAATGGCTGCTTTTAGATGAAACCCCTTGCTTCCTTTGTAATACAGTTTATCCACCATATCTTGCCAGAAGAGACTCATTTCCCACTCATGTGTAAAGAACCAGATTTAGCAAATGAAAAAACAAATAATAAAAAATGAACTAAATTGCATAATAAAGGAATCAATAAATGAAAACATAAATATGAGTATGTTTATTCTTTTATTCACATATCCTTATTTATGTATGTCTGTCACAGCTCATGTCCGTCTAAACACAAATTCAGTTTTCCATGATTCTCAATGCATCATATGACCCATCATCACATGACCAGAACCAGATTTCTAATTAAACTCACCTGTTCACAATGACACACAGCCCATAAATAACCCAGGCTTTCATTCCAATATTGCAAAGTATCACTGTAGTGGTTTACTAGTCATGTTACTAAGCCTGTTTCTTCTGTGTGAGCTATCCTGATTTAACTCTGCTTTGTTTTGCTTACCAATCCTGTCACTGTCTACTCTAGGTTGTTTTCTGCTTTGAATGATTTATACACTCAAATACAGCGGTTTTATACTCAGCATCCAACCATGTATGTGTGTCTGACAGGAGGCTTTGTCCATCATAGAGCAGGTTTTGGCAAACTACATCAGGCATTATCTGGTTAAGGAAAACTATCCACACTTGATAGTCTTTGTAACTTATGAATTCACCTAAAATTTTCTATGAGAGAAGACAGTAGGCCTTCTCTACCATATGTAATCGTGCACCCAGAACCTACGCACATCGGACACAATTGTCTTCAGTCTTCCACAGAATGACTGTGCCACAGAGAGAGGCCTGTGCTTTTACTGTGGAAAAGCAACCCATTCCACAGTGCATAGGGAATCCACCATGTGCTAATGCTTTGAGACCGTCACAACTATCTTCTTGTAAGCCATTCATATTGAAAGTGATTTTGCATCATTCAGACACCCTGTTTTTCCAGTGTTCATTGCCAAAGAAGCTGCAAGATCTTTGCCTAGAGATGCAACCACTAGCATCCTTAGTGCAAGGTCAAGACCTGGAAGGTTGATCCATAAGGGAGACGTTCATAACACAACACACCCCTGGTTGAAACTTGAATTCATCAAGAATATGTCTAATTCCTGGTCCTGGTCTTTGGACTTTTAGGAATTTAGGACTTTTAAGAGTTTTAGGAATCCACAGATCATCTGGTCATCACAGGGCTGCAATTCATATGCAAAAAACACACCGCAATCATCATAGCTTCAACTTTGATTGAGAGGTGGGATTGAGAAAGTAATACACAGAGGATTACATAATACAGAAAAGTATAAATAACTGACATTAATTAAAAATAAAAGACAATTATTTAAAATATTATTATTTGGTACTCCATAATGGTTCAAACATCTGCTTGTCTTCATTTTATCTTCCCATCATTTTATCCTCCCCTTTAATACTTGAATGAGACTAATACTTATTCAAGTCCCTTATAAACCCATATAAACCCTGCAGTCAAGCATATTTTTAATGATTTGACTTTGAACTTCACCATATTAAAATATTTAATATATTTCTACTAATCAGTGACAAAAGTAATTATGCAGTGAGTATTTAAGGGTGCCATGGTTAATTAGGAAACTTTAATCTGTAAAAGGCAACAGAGAGAATCAGAGTGTGTGCTGTTCTATAATAATTTACTGTGAATTTCAGTATGGTGGCACGCATTGGGTACTTTTAGGATAATCGTTCACATGAAAAAAATAAAAAGGGAAAATAGACAGTGAACATCAATGTTAATGAACCTGGCAATGTTCACTGGCTGGTAACACAAGGTAAAACTTTGGTACACCAAGGTAGCACTGAAGAAATTGAGTTGTTATTTTATTTTAGTGGTACTAGCAAAGAGTTCAACTCCCAGGCATCCATTTTCCATATTGCTTATCCTACGCAGGGTTGTGGGGGGAATCCTGGAGCCTATCCCAGGGAACTCGGGGCACACCCTGGACAGGGTGCCAACCCATCCCAGGGTACAATCACACACACCCATTCACACACTATGGACAATTTGGAAATGCCAAGCAACCTACAGCGTATGTCTCTGGACTGGGGGAGAGAACATGAAAGCTCCACGCACACAGGTTGGAGGTGAGACGCGAACACCCAACCCTGGAGGTGCGATGCAAATGTGCTAACCACTAACTTTTACCTGAGAGTCTCTCTTATAAAACCAGACAAGGTTCAGGTGAGCAAATAAATAAATAAATATGAGCAAATAAATAAATGAACAAGAAAGGAAAAACCTGATTAGTAGTGAACAGTGTTGTATAAAGTACCCAGGTCAAGGCAAGTTATGGTCATTCCTCACATCTCAGACAGATGTCATGTTAAGAATGAAATACAGTTCTTCAAGAATCATGGTGCTACAGTTATTATGAAACAGTGACAGACCAGAGGAAAAGTAACACAGTGACAAATCACTTAGTAAATACAATGAATACAGAGTATACAACTTGAACTATATAGTAAACACTAAAATCTACACAACAAACCTAGTACAATGTAGTGTTAATTGATCATGTAAATTATGTGCATAGTTCTGAGCAACAGTGACTTTTGTGTGAGGAATTGGTATAAATTGTAAGAGAGTGAGTGTAATGTATCCACAAGGTTCTTTAAGGGATCTTTAAAAAGCATACTTTCTGATAGGAAAACATTCTGTTGTAGGTGTTTTACATTAAGAGTTCAAAATTTTCTAATAGAGTAGAAAAAGAAATTAAATCCATGTAAGAGTCTAAAAGCCTGTAGGAGGTAACTGTTCATGAATCTGGTAGACTTCCCCTGGATGTTCCAGATAGGAGGAGTGTGAACATTCAGTAGTCATAGTGGAAGTAAAGATATCCTACTGGGATATAAAGTAAACGTTAAAGTATTCACATATAAAATGATTCACTAAGTAAAGCAATATGTGGTTGCATGAGAGAAGTTCGACTGAATCAATTTTTCCCCTCATTCGACACTTGAGCCACTCCACTGCAATCTTCAGCTAGCACTGACACAAATTAATTTGACAGGATTTCTGAGAGAGACGTTAGAGGCACAATGTGTGCACAATCTGTTTGAGTGCAAAAATGATTCTATTATTGATTTAACCAACCTTATAATGCAGCTTTTAACACCACAGGACTTAGTTTTGGGTAGTGCTTCAAGTGTATTTGTTATTTGACCAAAAGGAGTTTAGCACATTTCTTATAACAGTCATCCACTTGTTTTTTGTTACGAGGTGAAAAGTAGTGATGGCATAGAAGATTTTCTAAAAATCTTAGTTTAGCCCTATTCTTGTATCTAGACACAACATGAATTTATTTAGACTGCAGAAAACTACAATCATATTGCACCATAATATGCTAATATAGCATTATAATGGCCAACTTAATTGGTGATCACTGTCTTTTTTTTCTGAGAGGCTCCCAGTGCACCACAATGTAGTTTATGTAAACCTCAACACTTTCAACAGATCAGATTCATCATTCTCTGATTACTGGAGAGTTTACATAGCTGATAACACTGGTTAAAAGGGAAGCATATCTTTTCAATGATACTCGCTTGATATAAATGAGTAAAAACATTTCAGAAATTTTGCCCCAGAATAATTCCTTGACCATGGTTTACCTATTCTTAAAACAGAAATAGAAGAAAGAAATAGAATAGGAACACAGCAGTGAATAGGCACGGAGCAGTCGGCCAATCTGGCTTTTGATATTTCAGATTGATCTTGATGACTGTTAAAAAATAAAGTTAACTCAATGCAGATTTATAAAGATGGACTCTAGATGAATATTGGTTGGATGGATATTGATTCAAAGATAATGAAGTGAAGGAGCTAATCAACAAAATCATTTTCTGTCTGAGCTGTTAATATTTTATCTCAAGTTTCATCACAAAAGAAATCAAAAGCAAATTGGTTTTGATTTTTAAATTATAACTTCTATGATAATATGCTGTATTTGCAATAATGACCCATATGCTTTATTTTATAATTATATCATATTCTATAATAATAAAAATAATAAATAATTAAAGTTGCAAGCATCATTTTCGGGGTCCAAGCACCCAGAGTCGGTGAGCCGCACATTCACAGATGCGCTACAATTGTTGCCTAAGCAATCACCGGAAAACAGAGCCATAACTTTTGACCAAGGACAGCAGTGGAATTCTCTGACTGTACAGTAAGAGGAAAGGTCTAGATGAACAAATGGGCATCTGGATGGCATTGCTACTGCAGCTGCCACTACTGCTGTGACCTGTCGAGTGTTCAGTTGCTACTTTGACCTTTGGTAGTGATTGCCACTGCTCTGACTTAAAAATTTTTCTTGTAATTAAAAACATCTAAGATATTTATGTGTTTTCTCATTGGTCTGGGCCCCCACTTTGTGCAATTTTTGACAGTTCTCAATATGATGTGAGCCAAATTTGGTGAAGATAGGAGGTGAAAATGGCAAAAATGGCAGTTAGATGGAAGCATTTTTGGCATGTTATTGTAACTTTTGACCAGTAAGTGGCACTGTCACAAAA
>CM075021.1:10560997-10574440 GCA_037576675.1 Pangasius sanitwongsei
GGGTTGATGGTATTCCTAGTTTGCGACCTAGTGAGCCAATATCAGAATGTATTTTTGATAGACTTCAAAGCACTATTTTAAGTCGCTCTGGATAAGGGCGTCTGCCAAATGTCGTAAATGTAAATGTAAATGTAAATGTAAGAACAGTTTTTGACAAAATCCAAGATGGCTGACAGGAAGTACACTTGAATTTCAGATGTTGGTATGCGTTCACTTCAGCATACTCCAGGGAATTATAGGAAAAATGAACTGTGAATTTAGCACAAATTCTTCAAACGATGCAAGTTAAAAAATGGAAGTTGTTACAGTTCTTGACCATAAGGTGGCACAGTCACAAAACTTCTTGCGTACATTCAGGGCCTCGATAAGATAATTATCAAGTTTCATGATGATAAGTGGATGCATTTTTGAGATACACCCTCACATCCTATTTTTTGCATTTGCCAGCAAAAAATACAACATTACAGGAGAATGGTTTGGAATATCAAAATTCCTTTGAAAACCTTTGTTCAGACAGGGCTCAAGATGATGTGAGCCCAATTTTGTAAGATTGGACAAAATTTGGAGGACAAAAAATTTGTACAGAATTTTACCCTGAAATGTAATTAGGCAGAAACCGACATTAAAGGGTTGAACTCGCCTCGACCCACGGAATCCAGGTATGCCGCTTTTTGGACATACGGTTCAAAAGTTAAGACTATAAACGTACTTCCAAATTAGGCCAAAATTTGACCCGATGGTGGCGCTAGAACAGTGGTGGCACTTGGCCCAAATTTGCTCAGAATGTTCCTTAGACCCTCCCCAATCAGTGTGCCAAATTTCACAACTTTTTATCAGACAGTTCTATGGGCTGCCATAAGAAGAAGAAGAAGAAGAAGAAGAAGAAGAAAGGTAGAATAACAATAGGGTGCCTACGTGCCTTCAGTGCTTGGCCCCTAATAATCTAAAGTACCTGGTATTTACATTCATGTTGACATAATCTTATAAGAATATCTGTTCAGAGCTTTTATTGACCTGTTTAACCTGCACAATAACACTCTTCACACAGCTAATGATTTTTGGAAAGCTCTGTTGAATTCTTTGAGAAGCTCCCTGTCAAATCATTCTATGTTCTTTATATTTTAAAACATTTTATTACCATATTTTATATATCAATTTTACCTTGCTCATAGAATATTAAACCTGAAATTATAATATAAGTAAATGGGTTGAATTTCTGAGCAAGTTGTGGAGTAGTGAAAAGCTTCAGCTGAAATAATGATGGTGAACTTTGCATTAAAACATAGGAGGTCCTGTAATGGGACAGGGCCGTACAGGACTTGATTCAAGCGTGTGTTTTTTCGTGTCTGTTTCCTATAAATAAATATGTGGTTTACAGTCATTATCTTTGTCACTCTCCTGAAAAAAAAAACCCAAAGACATACAGTCATAAAATAGACTGAAAATACCAGTTTAACTGTTTGTTGCTTAATTAATTTGTTTGTTTGTTTCTTTTCATTTTTGTTACATTTTGACAAATCAGCTTCTGTCTGTCAGAACACAAACAACTCCACCAGTGAATTCCAGCTAAGATGGGATGTGTATTTTTACGGGCTTAAGAAAACAAATTAAATCATTGAGTACCAGCACTCTCATTCTCACGCTTTTCATAAATTCTGACCATTTCAGTGCAGAGTTTTTATGACTGTTCTTTGTGTATGTGTGTGTGACGATATTGTGTCCAGGTTCATCAACTGTCCTCATTTCCCATTATCTGCCCTTTTGGCCCTGTGCCTGCTTGCTCCTTCTCAGAAGCATCAACATGTTTATCAAAATGTGTGTTTGTATGTAGCCACACAGATTTAGGAGCGCCTACTTTCTGATAAAAAAAAAAAAAAAAAAAAAAGCTCTGTGGCCTCAAATGCCCCTATTTTTCAGAAGATGCAGTGCACCGTGCTGTAACGGTTTAGCAGAGGCCTGTAGAGTACCCAGGAATGTACATCAAACTGTGGCCTCAAATGCCCTTTTGGCTTTGCAGGACAGATTTACATTTAAGTCAACATTAATTTAAAACATGTAAAAAGATTGTTTGATATTGCTATTGTATTCTGAGCATTGGACAAATTTATTCCTTTAAATTCAAGCCATGAACATGGTGATGTTTGAATTATGGAGAAACTTCAAAAGAATTTTTTGGGTAATATAGTTGATAGTGAACTTGAGATGCTGCAGATGGTTATTTTATAGAAGGATATAACTTCAATACATAACGGCTTGCCATCTTTTAGCACTTACACCATCATTTTCAGTTTCATTTGATCATGTCCTGTGTTTGGAAAACAACAAGAATGAAGACAGATTGTTAAAAACTCCTTGAAAGAATCAAAGCAAACATAGTTTCAGATAACATGTGATCCCTGATTGTGACTCCAAGAAACAAAACAAAGGAGTATTTCCTAGAATAATAATAAAAAGGAAATCTACAACAGCGACACCATGTATTCTTTGATATAAAACTAAGACAGCTTGTTAAAGAGAGAACCTTGTTTGGTTAAAAACCAACGTTTAGAAAAACACCAAATATCAGTCTGAGCAGGACACCAAATGAACTTGTTTTCCAATAGTAAAAAAAACTACACACAATCTTGTGGTATTTATTTTAACATAAAAATAGGAAATACTAAATTAAATTCCTTTGAGACAGATATCAGATACATAAAAAAATTCCTTTAGCATATCGGCATTCATTATTCTGTAGATTAATTTGGTAATTAGAACATAACCTTTAAATCTCTTAGAGATAAATGTTATTTCTCAAATGTTATTTTGTACTAGAATATCATCTAATTTAATTAATCACAAAAAAAAACCTTTAATTGAACCTTGAACTGTACTGTACTGTTTTTGTTGCTGTACTAAAACTAACTCCTCTCAAACAAGGTACTATTGGTGATGGTATGATACGAGTATGATAGTATTCTTCAGCCACGGCTTGTGACCATAGACCTTGCTGGGGCAGGACATCATTAATAATGACATAGCCTCAAACTAAATTAAGTCATGAGACTATCCCACTTGACTAATAGGCTCTAATTAATTTTTTAGAGTAGCCCCACAAGGTCAACAAAATACAGTTATCCAGTATCCAGCACAGCTAATTCTAACAAAACCAAACAAAAGAACAAAATAAAACTATAACAAAAAAGTTGGCCATTGGAAAATGGCCATTGGCCATTTCTGCCTTAGAAATAAGTATAAATAAGTGTAAGTATTTCATACACATTCCTGATATACAGACATTATCCACTCCATAATCCCCCTTTCTCTCTCCCAGTTTTTGCAATATATCTTACAGTAGCAATGGTTCTGTACATCATAGACACCCTGTCTACACTTACACTTTTCCTTTTTGAAGAAATGTATTTCTTCAAAAGATAATTTGCTATGAAACAAGATCTCAGTGGCTGGGAGTATTTTAAACTTGCCCAATCTGGCAAGCCTGAAATTAATGCTGCATTCAGGGTGAGGCTGCAACTTGTAACTCCCTGCCTTCAATCAGTAAAAACCACTGAAAATACCCCCTCAACCTGAAATCTCAACTCAAATCCCAACTTGGGGTAGTCTTCTGAAGTACCAGTTCCTTCCCCTTTTACCAAGTGACATCAAATCAACATGGCCGCTCACACTGGGAACAGTGTGACATGAGCCTACTTTTAAATTAGTTTATAGCAGTATTGGCTTTAGATCAATTAATATAGAGTCACAGTACTTGGTTAAATCTATAACACTGACCATACTAATCACTGTGTTGAGAAGACAATCATCAATGTAAAAGTTATCATGTTATGACATTATAGCTAACATTAGCTGGCTAGCTTGTTGCTATCGCTACTCACTATTGTCTGCTGTTGTTGCTGTACTGCAATTTCAGTCCAGAATGTTGCACTTATGTTTGAAGCTCACTACAGTAGAACACTACCAGTAGCCACTACCAGTAGCCACTCAAGCAGTAAGTGACACCATTACAACTTGCAAATTACAACTTACAAGGCACCACGAACACCACATAAATATCTTTCGTCTGCTCCTCCCTGGAGCATGGGACAGTGGGAGTCTTGCCCCAGCAGGCCTCTATTAGTTTTTTGCATTTCCTGTTTCCTGTTTTTAACTACTACTAGAAAGCTGAACAAATTAATGGAATGTCAGCTAATATCTGTCAAATAGCAATTTTTTTAAATTGTTGGTCACTTAAAAGAAGTAATTAGTATTTCAACAGAATTGAAAATGTATGGAGCTGTGACTGAAGACTTTTTGAAGATTAATACTGGTTGAATGGCTGATATAAATTATGTGGAGACTATAAAAGCACTTCTGTAAGTCGATCCAAAGATAAAGGCATCCGCCAAATGCTGTAAATGTAAAGAAATTAAATCAAATTAATAATAAATTGTATAGAATCAGTTCTGGCCAGACTTGATTGTTTGTTTTTTCTCAAGTGGTGTATTCTCAGTTCCCAAAGGACTGTGCGTATTTTCCGCAATGCACTGTCAGCATACATCACTGAGAAAGGCTCCAAATGTAGTGGTCAAATAATTATGTAATGAAACAAGGCACAAAGTTAGCTACAATACCTACACCATTTGTTCAGTGCCCTTGTGCTCTCTGACATGCTCAGCTGAGTGTGCTAATTTACGTAATGTTGGTTTATATACGTTAGTCCCAGTTATACACTGATCAGCCATAACATTAAAACCACCTGCATAATATTGTGTAGGTCCCCCTTGTGCTACCAAATCAGGACATTGTGTTTCTGAACATTCTGCCTGTATTGACAATGATTCACAGGAAAGCCTTAATAAACTAGCACAATCACAATTAAAGACACTTGTGCAAGTGCATACATTCACAGAGAGACACTGCTGTAAATGAAAGGTCTTAATTGCTAGCTGTTCAAAATACGTGACTTGAAGTATGTTTCAGATGTTGCAAGTTGCAAAATCACTTTAGTGCCTCATGGGGAAACAGAGTGCAACCCATGTCCGGGAATCTTTCTGACTCACGGTGCACATGTATTGCGCACACACCACACCGACTGGTCATATTCTCGTAGGGTATTTTAGGTCTGTTCAGTTTACAGTTCATACTTATTTTGTTCAAGGTGCATAGATTTTGTTCATACATTGTGCGCTTGAATGAGTATGTAGCACTACCGACTCTGTGTAATTCTGACCATATGAATATGTGGCTTTTTGACAGCTCCTGACTTCTCACTATGCATGTTGTGACTCTTTTATCTTTAGATTAGCCAAACATAAAACCAAACATTATTTGCTGCAGCAAAAGTTACTTGCTACAGCAAATAACGGACTTTATTTTAAGATTAACCTAGTGTTATAAAGCATATTGCTAGTTTGGGCTCAACTACAATTTTTTCCTGTATTGATTTAGGTGCTATTTTTCTGGTCAGAACTGAAATTGCCTGCACTGATGTAGGTGTTTGGGGCAATAGGGGGTATGATATTCAAATTCAGCTGGCACAGTGAAATTTTCAAGCCCACTTTGGGCCAAAATTACGCTACCACCACAAAGAGCCCTTTCTTAGCACAAAAGAAGGTGGAAATAAATGGTATTTTTTGTGAGCTCAAGCGCAGTGTTGTCCCATTTCATACAACCCGCTGTCCTTGTGTGACCTGTGACTCCCTGCCAAACTCAAAGAAGAGTTTATTAGAGGTAACAGGGTTAGGAGTGTATTTTACTGTGTATTTTAGATAGCAAATCTTCTCTGCATACTTCTTGTAATAGCAAAAATAAAGACATAATCCAACATATCCCTTCAAATAGTTTTATAGTTTTATAGTTATGTGCTAGTAGATACAAATATCAAGGTGAAAACATGAACAAACAGACTTTTGTGGATGTACACTATTAATGTTAGCCCACTTTATATATATATATATCCTTATACAGCTATTAACTAAATACAGCTGACTGGATTATTTTAGCTGTAATAATTAAGAACAGTGCCTCACCAGGGTCCAGTTGTTTTTTTCCTAAGTTTAGCTTTATTCCTAAACTTGTGTTATGGACTGTGTGAAGTTTCACATGTGCTCCTCAAATGTCTGCATGGCTTTCTTGCTCCCACCTCCCAAAAACATTGATAGGTGGATTGGCTACACCAAATTGCCCTTAGGTATGAAGGAGCTTGTGTGTGTGATGCCCTGCTCTGGATGCGCTCTGAAAGTGTTCTCGGAATACCATCCCTTACCATCAAGCTGATAAAATTTGCAGACATCACAACCCTTATAGGCCTCATTAGCAACAGCACTGAGTCAGTCTACAGGAGAGAAGTGGCCCGTCTGGCTCCGTGGTGCACTGAGAACAACCTGGAGCTCAATATACAAAAAAACAAAAAAACAAAAAAAAAAAAACAGGAGAGATGGTGATTGATTTTCCTAAAAACCAGTCAAATTATTAGGCACCAACATCTCCAAAGACCTCAAATGAGAAATAAACACAACATGCATAGTCAGGAACGCTCATCAGTGTTTTTCAACGAAACATTATATAATAAACAAATATAATTGACCATTGTATAATAAACAGAAAGAATAAAATACAAATTTGATTGTCAGATTAAATAACAAACTCACCAAATATATTGCTGTTATTTAAAAAAAATAAAAAGGCATAAAAAAAGACAGAAAACGCATTTGCTGTAAGTTATGTTATTCAACCTTTCATTTCTATCAATAATATATTGGTGTGGAATTGAATCATACGTCTTTACAAAGATGTCACTGTGCTGAGATGAAGACACAGACTCTCAATTTTTAAAGGGAACAAAAGAAGATGATTGAACTGGATATCACCTAACTACACCTTTTCATAATATACTTCTATTCATGCTAACCATTCCTATTCCTGCACCAGTGGCCACGAGAATACAAAATTATGTTTCTGTCATACAGTCTTGCCCCTTATTTTTGTGTTTGCATCAGGATCATGAAAAGTGAACACAAAAACTTTTCATCTTGCAAAACAATTTGATGACCAACAGTTTGATGATATTAGTTCATAATAGCACTTGTTTCTCTCCAGCTCCCTCATATTTCATTAATCAGCACTGTGCCTGTAGTTCTGCTCACTGTCATGATATGACTTTGAAATTCCATTCAGCTACAGTGAGTGTGACACCATGCTGAGGTGAGTGAGCATGGCTTTGTGCTAGTGCTTCCTGGTGCTTTGGGATGCCTGGATCAAAAGG
The DNA here is from genome assembly GCA_037576675.1 of Pangasius sanitwongsei. NCBI lineage: Eukaryota > Metazoa > Chordata > Actinopteri > Siluriformes > Pangasiidae > Pangasius > Pangasius sanitwongsei. The sequence goes on from CM075021.1 coordinate 10,568,241, forward strand.
GATTATGCAAATGAAATGCATAATTAATGTAGGGTCCTTCTGCACAACTGTGAGGACTTCTTCATTACGCAAAATTAACAGTGACCAATATATTACACATCCTGTCAGTATAATAACATTTACACATAAGAACATTGAATTTGCCCTTATCTGGGGTGACACAGAAAACCAGCAAACAACAGAAAAACAAAGCAATAAAAACACACAATAATTTCATATCGTAAAAGTGCTTGATGCAATTTAAATCAAACAGAAAATAGTCAAATAAAAAAAGTAAACAGGTAGAATATAAGCAAAAATCTAGTGTCATTTCCATTTAGTAAAGAAGAATAAATTAGTGAAGGGCTTATGTAAGTGCCTTTGCAATTCAAGGTAGGGGCTTGAATGTGAGGACACTATGCGAGTTAATGAAAGCCATATAGACTTTTCCATAAATATTTGCAGCAGCGGGTAGAGGGCCAAGCGTCGTGGAATTTGAGCATTTCAGATTTTGATCCTTTAGAAGTCACTAGTAGTGTTTAGCTGTGATTACAGTTTGAACTCCTCTTCTATTGACAGATGCCACTGTGCTCGTGAGCAGTGAACCAGTGCCAAGGGGTTGCAGGGGTACTGCTTCTTTCCACCCAAAATAATGTTTGTAATAATGTCAGAGCAGAAATGGCCTCATTCAAAGTCCTATTCAGTGGTCTCAGTATCTCTACTGTAGCAGAGACAGCCCTCTGAGTGCAAGAATGATGTAAAACATTTAATGAGAATATACAATAAATACAATATATATGTAATCTAAAATCTAATAATCTATCTACACACCATCTGCACACACAGTGTGCATAGCTGCAAAGGAAAAATCCTGCAGTGCTAAACTCTGGCCTTGATAACAGTATAATCCAAAGTGGGCATAGATGAAGGTTGCTTAGTAACTACAAGCTTAGTAAACTGAAGGTGAGAGCTGTATGGGCATTTTTGGACCATAAGATGCCTGTAGGTGCAGATGACAGCCAAAAACATGGCTCAAGCATAAGTGGACTTGAGCAAAAAGCTCCGTGAAGAACGTGTGTACTCTACACACTATTGACGCAATTTCTACATGCGAAGATAAGTGTTGCTGAAGCTGGATCTGGGCTGTTTTTCCCATTGTCAGCTGTCCTTGTGTGACCTGTAAATGCATGCCAAACTCATAGCAGAGTTTATTGGAGGTAACAGGGTTAGGAGTGTATTTTCCAGCGTATTTTTTTTTTATGTAGGAAATTTCCTTGGTTAACTTGATGTTACAGCAAAAATAAAGAAATAATCCAATAAAATCCATTCAAAATTTAATTTTTATAGCTATTAAGTGCTATTAGATATAAATGTCATAGACAAAAAAATGAACAATCACAACACCATAGTCCAGAACTTAAAAAAAAGAGTAGAAATAGTCATCTGAATAAACAAACAGAACATGAAAACACAAAAATACATCATGTATTGTACATAAGTACTGACAATCATGCGTGTATAAATGTTATAAACTCAAAAGAGGTCAAGCCAAAGAATATTGCTGTATTATATGTTTATTATACTGTATTTTATTTAATGCTGAAATGCAGTGAAATATGCAGAGAATAGCTTGTGTGTGTGTGTGTGTGTGTGTGTGTGTGTTTGTTTGTTTGTTTGTTTATAGGTCAAAACGTTAATAAAGGTTGTGATACTATGTGATACATAAAGTCAAATAAGACAAAACACTAATAAAGGATGATACCCTGAGTGATCTTTAGAAAACCCCGGGCTCTTGTCCCTCTCACCCCAGCACAGCTCATTTGGGGAGCGCGAGCGCCGTCTGGTGGGTCATTTCCGGGCTTGGGGCAGTATAAAGCAGCCTGAACCCGAAAATGATCTGTACGGTTTTTCTGCGAAAAGCATGATGTGAGAACTTCTTTTGGCCAATGCAGTGCCTCGTGTTTGGTTAACTGATGAATAAATAATAAAGTTGCCATAAGCTTGTCTTTAAGAACTTCACCAGTGGGATGAAACTTGAATGAGCCACTGGGAGCTTCACTCGCTCTCCATCTCGCCACACACTGTGCTTCAGTAAGCTCGTCTCTGTGCTCAGCCCTCACTAGCACAGTCTTCGTCACTGCTCTCCGGATCGACTCGTTTATTTAGAAGGCAAATGTGGATATGACGTCTCAGAGGAAGGGTGAGGAATGAAATTCACGTCTGAAATTTCCACTAATTTGGGATAGTAAAGTGGAATGAATGCCATATTCTAGTATAATGTGGTAAATTAATTAATAAACGCTCCAAACGCATCACTCCCCCCCCCCCCCCTTTTCTCTCTCTCTCTCTCTCTCTCAATCTCTCTCTATCTCTGCCGTTCTCCTTCTCTCATCCAGGCGGCCGAGGTGCCAGGAGGTAATCCCCCTCCATGTGAGGAGGCGGCACGGGTGTGGAGGCGTGGAGGCTTTTTTTTTTTTTTTTTCCATATTCAAATCCTTACAAGTCCTATAAAAGCGGCGAAGTCAGCGCAGGAGGCTCAAGGCAGGAAGACAGATGGAGGGAGGTGAGAGTTCCGTGTGCGCACCCGCTCGGAGGATGCCGGACGTGCAGGACTTTGTGAATGCGCTCAAAAACGCGCTGGTGTCCCTGATGCTGCTGCCGCGCTTCCTGTTGGCCGCCGTGCTGCTGTGGCTTCTCGACTTCGTCTGCATCCGCAGGAAGGTGCTGGTGAAGATGCGCGAGCGCGAGGGCTCGAGTCTCGACGACCCGCCGGTGACCGTGTCAGACTCGAACCGGATGTTCACGCTGGAGTCACTGCGCGCCGTGTGGTACAGCCAGAAGTTGGACTTCTGCAAGGCAGCGCACCTGGGGCTGGCGGCGCCCAACAGCGAGGTGGTGCCGCTCGGCGAACGGAAACGCGCGCGCATACTGGACTACGCCCGCGGCGCGAGACCGCTCATCCTGAACTTCGGCAGCTGCTCATGACCGCCGTTCATGACGCGCTTGGCCGCGTTCCGGCGCGTCGCCGACCAGTACGCCGACATCGCCGACTCGCTGCTCGTATACATCGAGGAGGCGCATCCGTCCGACGGCTGGGTGAGCACGGACGCCCCGTACCAGATCCCGCGCCACCGCTGTATAAAGGACCGGCTCCGAGCCGCGCGGATCATGAACGCCACGGTACCCGGCAGCGTCGTGGTCGTGGACACCATGGACAACTCGTCCAACTCGGCGTACGGAGCCTACTTCGAGCGCCTCTACGTAGTCAAGGACGAGAAGGTGGTGTATCAGGGAGGCCGGGGACCCGAGGGCTACCGCATTTCTGAACTGAGGAGCTGGCTCGAGCAATATCGCCAAGAGCTCGAAGGCTCCAGACCGGTAGTGGTTCATGTCTAGATGTTTAAAAAAATAAATAAATAAATAAAAATAATAATAATAACAGTAGATGCCAGTCACTGTGTGTGCCATGAAGAACCAAGAAAGCGGGTGTCCTGGAAGCTGCTATGAACTGGAAGCAACACTGGAAGAGTGTTGGAAGAGTTTTGTGTCTGTGTGTGTGTGTGTGCGCGTGTGTGTGTGTGTGTGTGTGTGTGCTGTTCAGTGATGTAAACCGCATGATAATTGTAATTGTTTTGCCCTTTAATCGGTTTGATGTTGAGCTGCTGTTTTACACAAAACGGATTTCACGTTTCATTTGATGATGATATTCATTTTTTTACTGCATGTCGTCTTTGTGTGTGTGTGTGTGTGTGTGTGTGTGTGTGTGGCCGTTAGACTGTTTGATTGTATTCTGGTGTTGTCATGAAGTTCGGTTTTTAAAAGGATTTGATCCAGAAAACCGGTTCTGATGTTTTCTGACACTAGAGTACTTAGTAACAGAAGAATGGCCATTATTATTATTGCCAAACATTGTTTTGTAAAATTGGTATATTTTATTGAACAAATATTTTTAAATAAATGATAGAACACAGACTGATGCTATTATTATTATTATTATTATTATTATTATTATTCATTAGGCCTCTGATATGTTTATATTAGCCTATTATGTGTGTTGTCATCTAAGTTTGCCGTACTTCTTTATCTTTTGTTGTTGTTTGGGTCGTAAGCTTTATTGTGGGGCATTTTATACAATTTAATTTATGAAACAGGTTAGAGATGAATAGACAGACATTGTACTTCTAAGCTTTAACTAAGCTATAAAATACATATAAAAATATGAAAACTATAACCCTTTAATCTCTTCACATCATTCATCTTTTTGGGAGACTTCTGTATAAATATCTTTCAAATGATGAATCTGGGGTCATATAAACAAGAAAGAGGAACTGTATGCTGATTGACCTAAAATTCAGTTTTACTGATAGAAAAAGAATGTGTCATATATGTTACTTCCCAACCTGTGCCAGCTGAATCGCTCTATTAGTACGGTTTTGTCTTGTCCAGTATTTGTTTTGTAGTTTGAGAGAGGATGGTGGATGACTGCATTTCCCACATGACTGTTGCTTTCAAGGCTTTTTTTTTTTTTTTTTTTTAGCTTGAGGAGGTCAGATGCCAAACCTGCGTCATCAGCAAGAATATGTAATTACATTTGAGGGATTTATATAACCAGCAATAAGACTGTGAATTATTTCAGATTATAAACACGGAGATATGCACAAATACTGTTTATTCGTAAAATGACTGAAAGTGTCATTTATTGATGGTTTTCCCACAAATCCTTTGTCTAGAATGCACAGTTTAAGCACTTAGGTTTCATTTGATGGTATACACAAGACACTACTGAGACGGCATCATAGTCCAGTAATCTACATCTATAAATATGATAGTATTGCATATTCTTCCTTGTCTTTTGTTCTACTGTCAGGTCAATTTTTACATTTTGAAAATGAGAAGTTCTACTAACTGTAAACAACTTGATTTAAGCAGATGCTTTGCAACAATCAAACCTAAGAAATGCCCTTTGATTGAACACACACACACACACTGCCTGCCTGCCTCCCTCTCGCTCTCTCTCTCGCTCTCTCTCTCGCTCTCTCTCTCGCTCTCGCAATGTGATTGGGTCCCACGTGGCAGCCTTCCGTGCCGCTTGGTTTAATGTATTCAGTGCTGGTTGAGTAGCCCTTTAATCTGTGTGCAGTGTTATCAATGTGTATTCCCTTCAGCCTTTCTCAGGGAGCAGCGTGATCAGCCTGGCTGCTTGCTGTGAAGATGCTGCAGTGTACAGGCTGAAGCCACACTACTACACAGGGAGTGGGACAGTTCTGAGAGGTCTATCAGTGTTCATACACTTCAAGGACCTTCTCCCCAGATCACCAAATGACAGGGCATAGGAATTATAAAACGTATTTGGCCCTCTTCTAAGATTTTGTGCATTTTACCGTGTGCCATACAAGAAGGTGAAACATCCATGGCTCCAAGACCTTTCTATATTATTCAAGGTTGCTACAGTGAATTCCACACACATACAGCTAACTCTAAAGTTGTGTGAAGGAGCACAAATGAATATACCAAATGCAAAGCTGATACAAGGATTCTTTCGTTCCTTCCTACAACGTATCAAATGTTTTCCTTTCTTCATCCAAGCAATTCTGTGCAAATGCAAAATGACAAGGCTGACACATACAGTATTTGTGGCATTAATATTATGTACAGCAAAACCGATTTATCTATATAGAGTACACACTCATGGAGCACTTTATTACGAACACCTGTACACCTACTCATTCATGCAATTATCTAATCAGCTAATCATGTGGCAGCATTGCAATGCATAAAATCATGCAGATACAGGCCAGCAGCTTCAGGTAATGTTCACATCAACCATCAGAGTGAGGAAAAAATGTGATCTCAGTGATTTTGACCACTGATTGTTGGTGCCAGACGGGCAAAAAACATCCAGTGAGCGGCAGTGCATCTCAGAAAACACAGCATGTTGAACCTTGAGACAGATGGGCTACAACAGCAGAAGACCATGTCAGATTCCACTTCTGTCAGCCAAGAACAGAAAGCTGAGGCTGCAGTGGGCACAGGCTCACCAAAACTGGACCGCCGAAGACTGGAAAACGTAGCCTGGCTTCATGAATCTCAATTTCTGCTGAGGCTCACAGATGGTAGGGTCATAATTAGGCACCAACAGCATGTATCCATGGACCCAACCTGCCTTGTGTCAACAGTCCAGGCTGGTGGAGGTGGTGTAATGGTGTGGGGAATGTTTTCTT